>PVLA01007935.1:0-96617 GCA_004027455.1 Hydrochoerus hydrochaeris | reverse complement strand
AAACTAGACAAACAAAGGCAGAAAAATAGCATAGCAGAAATGAGGCAGAGAAGGATAACTAGAATCACTAACATAGATGGCCTTGATACACTATATTAATAGTGCACCAGGATTTAAAACCCACATTACTCACACTACTCTGCTTAGATGCATTATATTCTGTTCCAGTCATTCTACCTGTGCTACATTTGAGGGCACAGACAGCAATCCCAAAAATAACAGGATATAGTACTGTAATCATCCTTAATTTCCTATTAACTTAATCTAAAGCTCTGTATAGCCTACACTGTTTTACCAGGACTGGTCGTAATCAAATCTGGTCTGTTAGACTGCTGTTTTGTATTGATAGATTTTATTCAAAGCTGTTATGATTAATAGTATCAAGTCTGAGAGTATAGGCAACTGCACTTAAGATGACAAGGTTCACTAGAATATCCACTCTGGTTTGATTATTACCTACCTTTGAAGTTTTATATTGTCTACAATGTTTTATTTTTACTAATATTGTTATGTACTGCTATACTCAATTATACTGCTATATTCAATTATGCCTGATGATATAGACATTCTATTGAAGATAATAAGAAACAACACAGTAATCATTGTAGATCACCTTGTACTATGGTTTTATACAACTTTTTGGTTTCATGTTTTTATAGGAATTTGTTTTGTTTTGTCTTGCTAAGTTTTGTTTTTCCCTCTAATACAGAAAGGGTAGAAATACATGTAGAGATTCATGCATGCATAGCTGTTTACACTGTCACTGTTTGACTATCTACTTTGTATGCTTTAATTTTGTAACTTGAACAACTATTTCTAAGAGGACAATATGTATTTTATCAGCTAGTGATTTCTTGTTTATTTTTTTTGAAATTCTGTATTATCTCTACCCTTTACATGTTTTGTTTTTTCTTTAAATAAAATTTTTTTTTAAAAAAGTAAAAGGAAGAACAGAAAGTGCTCTAAAGGATATAACTGCATTTATGTTTAAGTGTGTAGGATTGATAATCATGTTGGCTAAGTTGTTATTGGATCATTGAAGTTCTTTGCAGCCTCACTGTTTGAATGTCCACTCTATATGCTTTAATTTTTTAACTTGAATAACTATGTCTAAGAAGACAATATTTAATTTATCAACTAGTGATTTCTTAGTATTTTTTTCTGAAATTCTGTATTGTTTCTACCCTTTTTTCTGTTTTGCTTTTTTCCTCTTTAAATAAAATTAAAAAAAAAAAGAAAGAGATACAAACCCACCCTCATGAATCCAGAAGAAGTGGAAAATGCCTGTAATCCCCACACTCTGGAAGGCTGAGGCAGGAGGATCGTGAGTTCAAGCCTAGCCAGGCAACTCAGCAACTTATTGAGACCTTCTCCTTCCCCTTTAAATGAAGGGATGGGGGGAGTAGCTCAATGCCAAGACCCTTGGTTCAATCCCCAGTATCACAATAAAAAAAAACAAAATCCCTCATGACTCTCCCAGTTCAGTAGATAACTGATAAACAGTAAATGAGTGGGATATCTTAATTATGTACAATGACAACTTTCATACCTAATGGGGAACAAATGAAATCATTTTCTCTAAAACTAGAAACCAGACAAGGCTATTCACTATCACCTTCTTATTCAAGATAGTATTTGAAGTTTAGACAGAGCAGTTAGGCAAGAGAAATAAAAGGCCTATAAATAGGAAAGGAAAAAAATCAAATCACTCCTGTTTACAGATAACATGATCCTATGCTTAGAAGATGCTAAAGACTACACCAAAAGACTTAGCTCTAATTAAAAAATCCAATAAAGTAGCACAATACAAAATGAACATTAAAAATCCACTAGCTTTTCTATACAGCAATAATGAATTGGTTGAGAAAGAAATTATGGAAACAACTGCATTCACAAGGCTTTAAAGCACAGTGATGAATCTAACCAAGCAGATGAAAGATCTCTACCATGAAAATTACAGAACACCGAAGAAAGAAATTGAAGAAGACACTAAACACTAGAAGATGGAAGCATCTCCATGTGCATCAATGAGCAGAATTAGTGGTGCTGACATGGTGATGTGACTTAAACCAATCTACACTTTCAATGTGACCCTCAACCAAGTTCCATTGACATTTTTCACAGAACTGGAAAAATAACTGAAATTCTTACGAAGCACGAAAGACCCAGAACAGCCAAAGCAATCTTAAGCAAATGAATAAAGCTGGAGGCACTGGAATACCTGACTTCAAATTATACCATAAATTTCCAGTAACAGAAACAGCATGGTACTGGCACAAAAATAAACTCATAGACCAAACTAATAGAATAGAAGACACAGAAATAAACCCACACAAGTACAGCCATGTGATTCTTGACAAATGGGCCGAAACAGACACTGGAGGAAACATAGCCTCTAAGAAATAGTCCTGGGAGAACTGGACATCCGTATGTACAAGACTGAAACTAGATCCCTGCCTCTCACCCTGTGCAAATGATCAGTTCAAAGTAGGTTGTATAGCCCTGAAACTTTGAAACCAATCAGAGAAAAAGTAGGGGAAGTTACAGATACAGACAGTTTACTTCTTAAACAAGACTTTAGTAACACAGGAAATAACAAGAATCAACAAATGGGACTACTTCGAATTAAAAAGCCTCTTAATCACAAAGGAGAGAATCAACAGAGTAAAGAGACATCCTGTAGAATGGGGGAATATCTTTGCCAGCAACTCTTCCGACAGAAGACTCATATTTAAATATATAAAGAACTGAAAAGATACACAAAATAGCCCAGGCAGTAAATCGGCAAATGAATTAGACACTTCTCAAAAGAAGTAAAATAGCCATTAGTACTTGAAAATATATTTAACATCTTCAGTTATAAAGGAAATGTAAACCCAGACCACAATGAGATGCCTTCTCACCCCAGACAGAATGGCTGTCATCAATACACAGCAAATGCTGTCAACAGTGTATGGAAAAGGAACTCTTCTACACTACTAGTGTGAATGCAAACTAGTACAGCCAGGATGGAGATCAGTCTGGGGATTCCTCAAAAACACTAAAAATTGAACTGCATGAACTACATACAACCCTGCCATTCATGCATCCAGAGGAATGAAAGCCAGCTTACTATAGAGACGTGGGCCTACCCATGTTTCCTCTGCAACAATTCACAATAGCCAAGACCAGAGCCAGCTCAGGTATCTCTCTACACATGGGTGGTAAATACATATATATGTTTATTAACCATATAGCATAAAGAATAAAAGTATGTCGCTTGCAGGAAAATAGAACTGAAGATCATCACAATAAGCAAAACAAGTTAGACTCAGAAAGACAAGGACTGCATGTTTTGTCTACTATGTGGAACCTAAGAAAATGAAAATAGAAGGGACTCTATTATTAAACAAAAAGAATACATGAAAGAGGGGAGGAAGATGTAAGGAAGGCTAATGGAGGGCTGGCTAAATTTTATAAGCATGTATGAAGATACCACATTAAAACCTACTATTTTGTGAAACTCATCAGCACTAATAAAAATACACTGAAAAATTATACACCCTGATTACTTAAAATTTTTGATAGTTTGAATTTTAATAAACTCAATGAATTTTAAAATAGTTTTTGTGATTATCCTAATACATGTTGCTCTCTAATGAGAAATGATAAAGTCAAATGTATCCATATGATGGATACCTCCCAGAATAGCTGTCTAATCACAGTCTCCTTTTTATACATACTCATGAACACCAGGCATAGTCCTTTAAAAGATCTAATATGCTTAAGAAAGTAGATGGCTTTATAGGGAATTCCACCAGAGAATTATAAAGTATTTTTAAAGATATAAGTAGAAATTACAGAGCCAAAACACACTAACTATAATAAAAATTTTAATGAGTTGATTTAACACCAGGTAAGATATAACCAAACTGAAGTACATATTTAACACTAAACAGAAAAAAAACTTAAACATACTACAAGAATTTTATATATAAAATTATAAAAATATTACAAAACAAATAACTAAATGAGTGAAGACAGATAGTGATGATTATGAAGAGAAGATTCGATGTCATGCATATATCACCCCTCGCCAAATTTATCTCTAAACATTAAAACTTCTAACAAAAAAATCATAAATGAAACTGAAAGGCAAACCATAGGCTAGAAAGAAAAAAAGTTGTATAATGCATAGAATCAATAAGAAATAAATACCCAGAATGTATCAGAATGCCTACAAATCAAAAGGGAAAACAAAACAAAAATAAGCAAAGGACAGGAACTAGTAATTCAAAAAAGAGGTATTTTGTTCTTTATGTACCAGGGAATAAACTTGTAACCTCACGCTTGCCAGGCAGGCACTTATGCCACTGAGCTAAATCCCTGGCCAAAAAGAGGTATTTTGAAAGGACAAAACCACAGGAAAAAATGCTCAGTCTCAACAATGATCTGGAAAATGCAAACTAAAACAAAAAGAAGACATCAATTCATAGTATTAAATGCTCAAAACTTTAAGATCACTTTCTAATATAATTAGCTCTTTTTTGTCTTTAAAAAATTGCTTCATCTGTGATACCCAGTGTAGAAGGCAAGGCAGGCGAACAGGAAGCCTTATTCACCATGAGTAGGAGTCTAACCACATCACCGATTTCAGAGAGTAATTTGGCAACTGCTAATAAAGGTGTATATTTTACAAACCAGTGATGTCACACCTTGGTAACTAAGAGTAACAAAACCCTTCATAAAGGTTTATCAAGTTTCAAACCCTGCTCTAAATGTTTTGTATATTAAATCATTTAATCTTTAAAACAATTCTGCAGAGGAAGTCAAGTCCCATTTCCCCAAACCCACATAAGCAGTTAATGGTACAAGTAAGAGTAAAACCCAGCCAGTTGGGATGGATGTCCACATTTACTAGTTACACAAATCATCTCTTTATTATGTTCTCTGCCTGTGTGCACATGATGTATGAGCACCTTTACTCAGTATTATTTATAGTAGTGGAAAATAGAAATAACCTGAATGCCATAAAGAGAAAAGTGAAAAATTAAAATGTGACATCTTTGTTAAATGGTATAATGCCCAGAGGTTAAAATGAATAAACAAGCCTTCTATGTGTCTCTGAAGAGAAATCTGAAAACTTGAGTGTTGAGTGAATGTTACAGATGACAAGGACAGTACTGCCACACTGATCTGGGATGTGTCAGTGTACAGCACAACCCCCACGGGGGCACGCTTTGTAAATCCGTGTACATATTTCAGTTACCCTTGGTATGGCAATTGTATGTTCCCACACCAATGTCACCAACTGGAAACCTTTCCTTCACAGCAGGTAGCACTGGCGTGACCATAGACAGTTTTTAAGAGGGAAAAAAAAAGAAACAAAATTTCAAAACATGTTAATTAGAGGGTAACAATGGTTAATACATCTCATATTGTTATCTTTAAATGTAGAGTACAAGATGCTCGCATTTAATTGTCCAAATAATATTGGCATGAATCATTCTTTTCAATGAACTAAGACAATTCAGTAGTTTAACTATCTTAACTATTATATATATATATATATATATATGCACACACATATTTCTTTCAGCTTTTCATACTAGGGAGACAACATGATGTTTACATGTGGGAGTTTGATTTATTTCACTTATGAGTATGATCTTAAGTTGCATCCATTTGGGCTGGGGATTTAGTTCAGTGGCATAAATGCTTGCCTAGCAAGCGTGAGGTTATGAGCTCAATCCCTGGTACCGTGAAAAAAAAAACGATATTAAAAAAAGTTGCATCCATTTATGTATAAATGTCCCAAGTTTATCCTTCTTTATAACTAAGTGGTATTCCATTGTATAAAAATACCACATTTTTTTAATCCAGTCTTCAGTTGATGAATATTTGGGTTGTTTCAAGATCTAGCTATTACAAATTGTGCTGCTATAAACATGAGTGCATTATATCTCTGTGGTATGATGTTTTTAATTCTTCTAAGAAGATACCCAGAAGGCAAATGGCTGGGTCAAGAGGGACCTCTAGTCCTAGTTTTCTGAGGACTCTCCACGCTGATTTCCACGGTGGTTGCACCAGTCTATACTCCCATCAGCAGTGGAGAAAGGTTCCATTCTCCCTATGGCCCCGCCAGCATTTGTTATTGCTTGATTTCTTGATGACAGCCACCCTTTCAGGGGTGGATGGAATCTCTCGAATGACCAGTAATGTTGAATATTTTTTCATGTATTTACTTGCTGTTTGTATTTCTTCTGAGAAGTGCACGTTCACCTCACATGTCATGGGCAATTTTTGAGTCTGACTTAGAAGTGAAGTTGGGGATGCACATTTGTTAGCGTTAACATCTCAGAGGTCCCTGATGCGTATTCAGAGGCGGCGCTTTGGGAAGGTGACTGATCTCAGTGGATTTACCCACCAGGAAGTCCAGGAGGTGGGGTCGGGCTGGAGTTGAGTCACTGTGGACGGCACCGGAAAAAGAAAAGGCGCAGTTCTGTCTCCACCCTGTCCCCTTCCGACCACCATGAGGGAGCAGCTTTGCTCTGCCAGGCCCTTCCACTGTGCCCTTTCCGCCTTAGAGCCTGAAGCTCTACAGTCTGTGAGCCAAGATAAAGCTCGCCTGCTTTAAACCGCAGGGTCAGGTATTAGGTCCCAGCAATGGGAAACAAAGCCAGGCACAGGTACTTGGGGTTTTGGGTGAGCTGTGTGCTTCCCTGCACTTCCAGGCAGGAGCTGCTGCCAGGTGTCTTCCTGCTGCCGCTGCAGGGGACCCAAAGGACAGAAGGGACAGAGACGGGTTCCTGTGCCCCAGCATCGGAAACTGGAAATGTGCGTCCAGTCAAAAGGAAACAAGGAGTGAGAGGCATGGGGTCAGAAGCTTGTCTGCGAAAAGTTCTTCCATGGACAACTGTGCATGACAGACCTAGTCTTGACGGATCCCTGCTCAGAACTGCATAGTTCTCCCGTTAGGAACAGGCTCATCGTGTGTCAGAGTAATCATAAACACATCGCTGTGTTTTCCTTTGGAGAAAATCTGACAACTGAAAATCTGCCATAGCACCTGTTTGTGGAGAGCAAAAACCTACAGCAATATTACAAAAACACAAGTATTTTTCAGCCCAAAGTTTTATCCCTTACAA
Organism: Hydrochoerus hydrochaeris; assembly: GCA_004027455.1. Classification (NCBI taxonomy): domain Eukaryota; kingdom Metazoa; phylum Chordata; class Mammalia; order Rodentia; family Hydrochaeridae; genus Hydrochoerus; species Hydrochoerus hydrochaeris. The sequence continues at coordinate 89,490 of PVLA01007935.1, read as the reverse complement.
ATTTCAAGTATTAAGCATAAAAGATGTTTTTGATTAACCATGCTAAAGGGAAGATTATCTTCTGCATTCAGATTATTGCTTAAGTAATGATATTTCTGTAAAGTTCAGGAAGTGGTATCTATTATATTAGAAAAAACATAATTTAGAAAACCACAGGGCAAATATAACTAAGTCATTTTCTATGAAATTAAAAAATGTGCAGCCAAACATACAAGAAATGGTATAACAGAAGTGTTGTCAGTTAACTAACAAAAATGCTATTATTTTTCTAAGCTTTTATCCATGGATTTTGCACATTTATGATTTTTTATAATTTCCTTTCTCTTTATAAATATTCACCCTAAAGCAGTGCTGACGTTTTACAAGCTTCTAGTGGGTAACACTGACCTGTGTCCCTGAGGAGCAAACACACACACTCTCTTGTGATTTGGTAAAAATGTGGAGGAGAACACATGGGGCCCTTGGGACTCCATTCACTCTGAGGTGGAGGAAAGTTTGGTGGTGACTGCTGTCCTCTCTTGCTCAGAGGTTCTTAATCAGTGCACCAAGCTCTGAGGTCTGGGTGGGGAGCACAAAGCTCAAGCTGAGCTTCAGTTTCTTGGCTGTTGTCTTGGTTACTTTTCTGTTGTTATTGAGACAAAATACCTGATGTCCAAAGTTAGAGAAGGAAAAGTTTATTCAGCTCACAGTTTTGGAGGTTTCAGTCCATACTCAGCTGGCTCCAAGGCAGGGTGGTGTGGCTAAGAGGGAGCTGTTCAAGGCAGCTGCAAGCAACAAGAGCATAAAGGGCAAAAAAGACATGCCTCCTTTCCTCTTATATATTGTATGTCAGTTACCCGCCCCTGGGCGGGTGCAGCACTCACACCACCAATCCCAGTGCTAGATAAGGAGCCAATCACAAACACTAGATTCAGCCACCTGCTTGATTACATGAGCTTTAGGAGGCATTTAAACAAACCACAACAGCTATCTTATCTTTTCTTTATTTTTTGTTACTGAAGCTGAATCCAGGGACTTCATATTGAGCTCCATCCTTAGCTCATTTTTTGTTCTTCTATTGAGTCAAAGTTGTGCTAAATTGCTGAGGCTGGGCCCAAACCTGCCTCAGCCTCTAAGAGAGTTAGGTATATGTGCCACCATGTGCCTCTATTTTTATAAACTAAATACAGTCAAACTAAGTGGGATCATAGCTAGGAGGGCATTGTACATTATAAGATAATGTAAAACACTAGAAAGTTCATGAAATGACAGTCTATATGTATTCAAATATCACTAATAAGAATGTCAGTAAATATTACCTAACATTTATTAAATGCTATGTAGGATGTCCTTCTATGTGCTTTATCTTTATTCATCTCATTTAATACTCCCCAGCAACTAATGAGGGAGGTACTACTATTATCATTTAACATATCAGATCAAATATGTAACTTTATGAACTCAAAATATTTACCTATATTTAGTAAATACCCATAGTATATTTAACTAAATGAGCACATTGCATCTTTTAGTTCACCAAAACAGCTTCAGTCCAGGTATATGATGTCATGTTGGGTCAGGAGTATAGAATGCCATAAACAATTATCTAATACATTTCCAGCTGTCCAGTGGTTATTGAATTATATACACTCAACACATGTTATGTTAAATAAAAGTTTGAATTTTGGGGACTAATATGAAGTAATGTATCCAAGCTTTCAATTTCTCACTTAAATTTTCATCCAAATCCCACACTATTTCTTCTAAAATCAGAACTCATAAAATTGGCATTATTGCCCTACCAAAATCAGAAGTTCTATTATAGTATTTCTCTGTGAATTCTTTAATTTGCTTAACGCATTGTAAAATGCCACCATTTGGTCAGGAATTTTCAGCATTATGAAATAAAAAGAACCTCTAAGTTTCACATATTCAGCAGCCACGTATATAAAGTAGGAACTGTGTGTTACAAACTGATGACCAAAGCGGTTCTTAAAAAGTTCAAATTCCAATCAGAAACAGTCAGTGAGAGGCTGAGGTAGGATGGCAAGCTAAAAGTTCCACCTGGACAAGACAGTGAGACCCTGCCTTAAAATTCATTAAGGGAGAGGAAGGGTATCTGGAGATGTAGCTGAAAGGCCAGGCACCACTACTGTAAAATAATAATAATAAATAATTAGTAGTAGTAGTTGAGATAGGTACTTCTAAAGAATTTTAAAATAAAACCATATGAACAGCATAAGGAGGCAAAAGCAAAATGAAAATGATGAGCAGACCAGACACATTGAAGTTCATCCTCCATTGCCCAGAGACTGGAGTCACGAGCAGGAGCCTTGAAACACCACATCATGGTCAGAAATGGAGTGCTGAAGCAGAAAAAGAAAAAAAAAAAGTTGGACCAAAAATTTCTTGCTGGCACATGGGCATATGGTGTTTCAGCCACAGGCTCCTGATGATGGAACTTTAGTTGCTGAACATGAAGATGATTTCAGCACCCTACAATTATGTGCCTAATTAAAATTAAGAAATTAGAACACAGTTAAAAGGAATAATATTTTGCTCACAGCTAATTTCATTAAAGTATTAATGAACAGGACTCTTTTTATGGCCAGAGGGCAACCGTTTTCTACAGAGTACTTCCATGCTAGCTAATTTATTCATGCATGAAAAACAATCCAACGAGAAATGAGGGAGCTGAGAACTGCTGGTCCTAATTAAAATATTTAAAACACCATATCTGTTTTCTTCTATCTGGCCAAATACCTAAGCTGGAGCCAGCATGGTGCCAATTAACATGGAAAACACAAACACCCATGGTTTCTGATTAAAGTGCACATTATTGTACCATGCAATATATTGTTCAGCACATATATGTAAATGTTTAATTAACCCATGTCTAAATCTCAGCTGCATTCAAAAATCGATACTTTAATCCCTAAACAAGTGGCAGTCTGCGAGAGAAGACACTTAACTTATTTATCACTGTTTTATTTAAACCTAATTTGGAGCAGTTGTGTGCTATAGATATTAAGGTGCTCCTGAAGGGAAAGCACAGGCAGGAGAGTTCTTGCTTGGCAGACTCTTGTCAGAGGGTGGTGAGATTGTCCGTCACCAAGACTTATGAAATGAACTAAGTTAGCCTCAGGTGATACGAAATTTTTCATTAATAATGCAGGGGGAAGCCTGGACCTAAACCCATTTGTCAGCCTGGACAGCAAAGACAAGACAACACATGCACCCACATTCACATGCACACACACACACACACATGCACGCACACACGCACACACACACACCCCTCTTCTCTTTGTTAACTAAAGACCTATCAAGGGAAGAAACTCCAGAGGCACCCTTGCCATGGGAGTATCCAGGAGGAAATGCTGAGAAGTCAAAGATTTGAAAACATCTCCCAAGTATTTAGAGGAACTTGTCAATATGCTAAAAGTAATCCTAAAACGAGAATTATTGTTTTGGTGGCTGCCATGTTTCCAAGCACTTTTGCTTATTTATTTTTACCTGAAAGACCTGTGAGGCAGGCTGAGCAGGAGACCCCAAAGTCAAGAGCTGGGAGACTGTGACACACAGCATATGCTGGTGCCAGGATCCATCCCATATCCTCCACTTCAGTCATCCTACCTCATGCCATGTGGATTAACACAACTATTCAGCCTCCACTTACAGATGAGCAAACAGTCTTAGGAAATCTAATTGTTAACCCACTTCACTATTAGAAATCACTTGTCTTTTACTTTGGAGCATTTCCTGGGAGGTGAGGAGGGTGAGAAAATATTGAACAAATCCTTCCCTTTCTAAGTTCTCATTCTTTTCAGCAACTAAAATCATGGAATTTTAGGCTAAGATTTAGAACTCGTTTGTCCAGAGGGCTTCAGAATGTTTGCAGCAGAATCCTTTTTTCTACTCCCTAAACATAATCTTTCATGAAACACTAATATATTTATGTAGATAAAAGCAGAGCCTTGGGAAAAGGGGACTGACGCACCACCCCTGAATCCACCTTCTGAAAACTCAGCAAAGCCTTTGTTAAACAGCTGGAGGCCCTAAGGTCCAGAGAGGTGGGGACATAATACCTACTGAGCATAACAGTGGACAGCAATACATCCATGTTGGCCTCGACCTTTGCCCGGTGGTCTTTCCATGGTATCATGGTCCCTGATAGAACAGACCTAGGCTGTAACACTTGGAGACTTAAAGAGTCAAATAAGAGAGACAGCGTCAATGCAGACCTACTAGCAACAATACAGAAATGTTGCACCTTGAGACAGGTCAACCTGAGCTATGGAACAAGAGGGTGAGATCTGGAAGCAAGAGGCTTAAAAAGTGCATCTCTTCTTGTGGCCACAGCCTCCTCAGTCTGCTTTCCTGAGTTCCTTATTCCTCATTTGAAAATGGCACTTGCACTGAGAACTGCCTAAGAATCAATGAACGTGCCATTACTAGACTCTTGAGTGTTCCAAGCTAACGCCTGTGTTTTACCATCTACCCACAAGGCTGCCCAGGGTTGGTGCAGTTAGTACTGGGTGACGTTCTGGAATGCATAATGACGGTAATAATGCCTAATATATATCGAGCATTTATTTGCTCTGCTAAACAATGCTAAGCATATAAGGTGGATTATTTAATCCTCATAACAACCTCTTAAGACTAACACTATTATTGTTCTCATTCCACATATGAAAAACTGAAACACAAAAAGTGACTTGTCCCCTTCAAGGTTCCAAACCTAATAAATTATGACAAAAAGATCGTGGTCAAGGGTAAGCCTGACCTCTTTATTGTTCTCTTCTTTAAAAGCAGCCAAAATGGGATGACAAACTGAGTGTGCTCAACTAAGAAATGAGGCAAATTTCTTATGCGGAAAAACAAAACACACTGGTCATGCACAGAGAACCACAAGATACCAACTCCAAGAAGAATCTTGTTTCTCCATAACTGTTTTAAAAAGCACTGAGAGGTGATCCAGGAATGTCTCACAGCGGTTAGAGAGTAGCTAGGAATGAGGCCGGAGAGGAATTTCCACCATTCGACTCTGGGAAAGATCATTTGTCTGATTCAGCATGTCTCCTAGTGAAAAGCTCTCACGAATGGAATAGGCAGTGGCAGAGAAAGATAGGAAGGAGAGAAAGCAAGGGCATAGTCCACAGGTACCAGCAATCATCTCTGTGATAAGTGCCTCACTGTTCTCATTTATGAATACATGGACATGGCAGGAAAGCCATGCTTAATCACAGGGTAAATGCCTGTGGCCACTGAGCATATTATGACCGCCGGTGGGAAGATGGCTGGGGGCTTCCTTCAGACTTTACCCACTGAATCACTTTCCAAAATGTGAAAAGAGTCAACCAAGTTTTCAGACACTCATGAGTGCAGTGACCACTCTTAGCTTGGGAGGAGAGCAAGGCACCCGGAATTCCATCTCAGAAATTTTCAGGTGACTTCTAAGTAAGCTGTACCTAAGTGAGTTGTACCAGGGCCAGAAAGTGAATACTGCACTGGGCAGACCACTGGTCTCACTCTATGTGAAATTCTTCATCAGAGCTTGGCATGTAATAGGTAATTAGTAACTGTGTTCATGAATATAAACAATACTCATATACACAAATTCTCGGCCTGTCTGTCCCTCATTCTCTTCTTTTTTCTCTCTCTCTCCTCTCTCCTCCCTACCTGCCTCCCCTTGTGGGGCTAAAGGTTGAATCCAGGACCTCACACAGGACTAAGTACACACTTAGCCTCTGACCTACACTCCCAACTCCGTTTCCTTTTGTCTTTGAAGACAACCCGGACTACATGTTCCTAGGTTGCTGGTTTGCAGCCTGCATGGATGAATATTTGGTGACTATTATTTTCCAGTTATTGAGATGATTTCAACGAGATAGGTAGTATACTGTCATTTTTTATCTTATAACTTACCTACACCATACCAAATTTCTCAACTGTTTAGAATCTGAGGTAAGTTAATTAAACACATTTTCTTATAATGTACCAACATGCAAGTTAGTATTTCAAACATTTGGTATCCTCCCCAAATAGCCAATGTGAGATAACTGAATTTTTCAAAACAAACCTGTTTTTAATTCTCATTTCATAAGCAAGTTTGGTGTTTGAAAATTTCACTTTCAAGGGAAAAAAAGCAACAAAGCAAATTTCTAAGATAGAACTGCATTTTTATGCATCTTTAGCCAGACAAACATTAGTCCTTCCTGAAACTAGAGTAGCTATTTTGAAGACTGTAAACTTACTGTTTTCTCAATATGCAGATAGCCTGTTGTCATAGATCCCCATAGTAATGAACAACTTCTCAATATTTAATAAGGCTGGCATTCCTATCCCCAGGCAGGGAGTACAGACAGTCGGTAGCCAGCTACTAACTGGCCATTAAAATACAGAATATCTCTCCTTAAAATATGCTTCCCACACAGGTTACAGCACCTGCAGCAGGCGCGAGCGCCACCGTCCGCAGGCAGACTTAGCTGCTTCTTGTTCACACAGCACTACAAGAAAATCCTGCTTTGTGACCCAGCCCTAAAAATAGGAGATGGCTCTATTTTCATCCTTTTTTCAACTGCTTTTTTTTTCTTTCTTCCTTCCCCCTTTCTCTTCCCTAATTTCTCTTTCCTTTTGAACAATTTCTTCCCATTTCATGTGCATGTGCACACACACACACACACAAAAGGATAAAATGAAAACAAAGCTTTGAAAAACAGGAAAGAGAAGAGGAGTTGAAGAGAGGAAAGGGAGTTGGAGAAAAAAAGAGGAACCAAAATATACCATGTACAGATGCAAATTCCCTATGATGAATATGATCATTGTGTATACCTAGAATGTACCAATAAACTTAATTAAAAATAAAGTTAAATGTGAACATAAAAACATAGGAAGTAAAGGCCTTCAATGGTCCTTCTCACTGCAGTACAAAGAACTGTCAATGAAGTGCAAACTGGAAAACAAGCCACGCACTCACAGAAGAATAAGTCTCCTCTGGAACACATTTTCGTACTTTTCATGCTTGCTTGTACACTGCAGTGTTTCATGTTGTCTCTAGTGCACTATGTAGGCATAAATATATAGCAATAATAATGCTCACTAATTGGACCAAGACGCCACTGATTCAGAACAATAATATTTGAGCATTTTAGCATTTAGTGGCTTCATTTTTTCACGCAAGGACCAAAAACTAATGTTGATGTGATTATATGGAAATTCAGGAAATCATTAATACAATTAGATCATTTTTTTGAATCACGGAAAAGCTAACATAATGTATTCTCCTTGCTTTTATTAACCATTAAAAAAAGATCTTTGGCTGTAGTTGTAATTTCAATTTAATACAAATATTTCCACAATACCATTAGCATACAGTTTAAGAATTCTTGAGCAGGCCTACCCTACCATAACTCATGGTATCATCGATTCATATGATAGGATTGCCTTTTCTGCTCTTTAACAATGATAGAAACTGTTGTGTTTTTCAAGACCACATTTTATAAGGAAAGAAGAGAAATTTTTTCCCATAACCATTTCAGGTTGCATGTGTAGATGAGAGGGAAATGATAAAGATGGAGGCAGCAGGTTGTTGACTTTCTAGCAGGTCACTGCTTTTTATTACCTTCTTCCAGCGGCACCTAACCCCAAATCTATGCCCCAGTAAGCTGAAAATGACAAGGTGCTTTGGCACACTTTCCAAGAGCGTTAATTCTGAAAACACGGACCACTGCACCACCAAGTAGCATCAAGGACAAACCTGGTCTGTGATGCAACAGGAGGTAAAACCAGGGAGCACAATGGGGCAGATTCAGGGCTCTGCTGATTGCTTCGCTAAGCAGAAGCTCTTTAGTTTGATGTAGTCCTGTTTGTTTGCTTTTGGTTTTGTTGTCTATGCTATGTGAGCTCAAATTCAAGTAATCAAAGTCAATATCAATCTCCAAAAGCTTTTCTACTGTGTTTTTTTTGAAGACTTTTATTATTTCAATTATTATGTTTATGTCTTCAATGCATTCTGAGCTGATTTTTATATATGGTATAAGACATGGAAAGAAACATGCTGTCCACTGACTGATAAATGGATAAGAAAATGTGGCCTATATGTGAATAGAATATTATTCAGCCTTATAAAGAAAGGAAATTGTTTCCTTTCGCTAGTGTAGGGGACAGAACCCAGAACCTTGTACATGCTAGGGAGGTGGCTCTGCCCCTGAACTATAATTTTAAAAGATGAATGTTTAAATTTTTTAAAATGTGTGACAGTAAAATACATATTGCCATTGATCTCCCTCAAAACAAGTCTTCATTTTGAACACATTTATCCCATCATTCTGGCCACTTTCTGAAGCAGTGCTAGAAATCTTTTTTCATGTCTTTCTTTAGTTGCTCTGTCACAGCTGTCTTGATATCTCCAATCTATTCAAAATGTTTATGTTTCCTGGTCTTTTTGACTTTAGGGAAGAGCCAGAAGTTGCATAGTGCCAGATTCAGTAAGTACAGTAGAGGAGGACACATTGTCATGTGTATGTGTTTTTTTTTGTTTGTTTTGTTTTTATTCTGAAGGTAGTAGAAATACAACAGAACAAGACAGAACAAAGCCAGTTGAGACAGTGCAGAGAATCTGGTACAGAACTTCACAGCAGGTTACCGGGATAACAGTAATAGGTACCATAGTCTATCTCACTATCTTCACAGTAGTTGTCTAGTCAATTAGGTATAGCAAAATCAAACCAAAAACAGAACATTATAAAATCAATTGAAAGAGAATAATAAAAAGAGTAAAGCAATTAATCGTAATGAATCAAAATTAAAAATAACACTTGCTCTCAAAGAGAAAATAGAGGAGGCACCCCCACATTTGCTATATTGCATACAGTCATCCTGCCAAGAGATGCTCAGACCTTTGTCCCCAGTTGCTAATGGGGGAGGTGTTAGATTCCAAGCCTGCACACTGGTAGGTTCACAGGAAATACTACTGGGCCTGCTCCTGGTCCGAGGAAGGTGCTCACCAAGAGGGCAGGCAAATGGCTTCTTTGTGCAGCCTCCTGGGTTCCAGCATGGCTGTGGCGGGATCTCGGGGGCCACTACCTGATTCTCCTCCTGGCTGATGCCCGAGGAAGGTGCTCGCCAAGAGGGTGGGTGAATGGCTTCTTTGTGCAGCCTCCTGGGTTCCAGCATGGCCATGGCTGGATCTCGGGGGCTGCTCTCTGATTCTCCTCCTGGCTGATGCCCGAGGAAGGCGCTCACCAAGAGGGTGGGTGAATGGATTCTTTGTGCAGCCTCCTGAGTTCCAGCACGGCCATGGCGGGATCTCAGGGGCCTCTCTCTCCATTGTCATGTTTTTTACAAGCCTGTCTCTCTGTCAGTGGCACTTGGCAAACGCATTTGCCAGATTTTTTATCATATCTCATACAGACACTCACAAAAGAGGACTTCCAGAACTGCTTCAGAAAGTGGCAAAAACCATGGGACAAGTGTGTTCAAAACAAGGGAGTGTATTTTAAAAAGCATTAATAGCAATGTGTCTTTTATTGTATGACTTTGTAAATTTAAAATTTCACCATATTGTTTGATCACACCTCATATATCTCCAACAATCCTACCATTTCTGACAACATGGATGAATTTAAGAGTACCTTAGGCTAGGTGAAATAACCCAGACCCAGAGGAACAAATATTGCATGTCTGCATTTATACACAGTATCTCAAATAGTCTAGTCTACCTTGTAGAAGCAGAGAACAGACTGGTGGTGGGAGCAGCTGGGGAAGGGAAAATGGAACATTGATGTTCAGGGGATTTAAAGTTTCAGTTATGCAAGGTGAGTACAGGTATACTGCAGTAATCTGATATACAATATCGTATCTATAATTAACAATATGGTACAATTGTGCAATTTAAAATAGGATAGATCTTAGGTCTCATGATAAGCTTTCTTAGTACAACTGCTACTATTACTACTATACTACTACTATTACACACTACACACACACATCCCTCCAAGAACACAAGGACACTTACGTATGTGATAAATATGCTTAGTACCTTGATTGTGGTGAGTAGACCAGGAATACATGCCTATGTCCAAATCCATTAAAATATACACATTCAATACTTAAGATTTTATAATATCAACTATACTACAATAAAGCTTAGTTTTTTTTAAGAAAAGATTTTCAGATCTCAGCTAACTATAGCTTACACTACTTTATCCATTCAAGAAACCTCCCCAAATGTAAGAAATAAAAAAAGATACTATTATTTAGATAGCCTTAAATCTGCTTTAATTTGAAAATGCACTAAATTTGTTAAAAATATTCACTAGTTTGAATGCTTTATCAGTAGTGGTGACATTTTGTGACTTGTCCCATAGCTTACCAGAGCACATCAAGGGATTAAGTTCCCTGGTTTAAGAACCCAGATGTGATGCCCATATCCAAGCCAATGCACCCAAACTAATTCTGAATGCCTGCCTGAAGGTGGGCATTTTATTAAATTGCACAATCATTTTGAAATATACAAATGTGTAGGATTTTCTGCAGGAAAACAAACAGTTGTCAGTGGCGTTCTCTCTTCAGCCAGAAGTGTAGGCACCATATAAACATTAAAATAATGACATTTTCCATGTCCCAGTAAATCTTTCAAAATATTCAATATCAATGATCAGCAGCTTAGGGTCTATCTCTGTAGCAGAATGTAAAACACAGATGTATCTTTTAAACAAATAACTTTCTGAGTATTTATGATGCACCAGGCATGATTGTGAAAGCTTTATATGTATCACCTCATTTAGAATTCATAAGAACCACATAAGATGGGTATGACTGTGGCCATTTCTTTATTGTAGAAGTGGAAACCAAAGCTTAAGAGTAACTGTAGAGGTTAGCAAGCTCTACACAGTAACTAAGGTGTAGAGCTGGGATTTGAGCCCTGGCAAATCCATTGCTACAGCTCACAAGGTTAACTTGACTATCTAAGAAGTTAGAAAAGGCTTCTTCTAGAGCCCTAAAAGGTTCCAAAAGGGGCCAAGAGACATATTTCATAAATCAAGTAGTTCCCTTGACTCTCAAATTGGGCTCTGGGCATCATCTCTGCTCCATGTTGTGCACAAGCACAAAAGTGGAGAGAAAACAAAATAAAATTAAATACAGAATAGGGTTGAAGACTTAAAGCAAAATGTGTGGCTAAGCTTATTTTTGCTGCACAAGACAAAATATGTCAAGAAATTCAGATTAGTTTATCAAAAGTTCAAGGGGAAATTTTTCCATTTGAGAAGATAAAGATGAGAAGGCTTGGTTGGCCCCAGAGCTGAGGATAATTAGAATCCCCCCTCCACAGCTCACCTGGGTTCCAGGTACCTGCTCCCCGCTAGGCCCAACACCGAGCTGGGCGCCAGCCCTGCACAGCACAGGCGTGTGGCTCCCAAGCAGAGACTCTGTCAGCAGCGTGACGACCACAGCAGCAACACCCTTAGCCAAAGGTCTAGATTCTTCTTCAGGACTGCAGAGCCTGCTAGTCATCTTTGAGTCTAATCTGCACAGCCAACTGGGGAGGCACACATTGCCACTTGTCTCTCAGACAGGCAGAGAAGATAAATGCCGGGCAAAGTTTCCCAGCTGGTTAGAGGCAGAGTTCAGGCCCAGCTTTTCTGATGCCCAAGTGCCTTCTTCAGCTTTCTACAGCCTTTGGCACAGCCACTGCTCCTTCACCAGGATACCAGCAAGGTCAGGGGGGCCAGGTGACCAGGTACAGACATGGGCCCCCATCCACCGCCCACAATTTACGGCTTACAGGACAAGCCCTGCAGGTTACTTCCACTCCTAAGCCCCTGTTTTGCAAGCTGCAAAGTGGGAATTATACAAGTCCATGTCTCATATGGCTTTTGTGAGAATTAACTGAAATGGAATGAATTTCTGTATATAAGCAGCAGGAAAAAGGAGCCAGAAATAATGGCAACCATTCACAAACATTACTTTTTTATTTTTAGTCATTCACTGGCTGAAGAAACTTTAATCACATATTTATTCTGGGCCAGAATAAATGTGTGCTCTGGGATCTGATGAGCCAGGACAAAACTTGCCTGAGATTATTCACTGTCCTAATTAGGGGACCAAGACAAAGAAAAATGTAGATGGCAAGGAGGAAAGTAAGATGCCACTGGTAGGTTACGGTGAAGGGTATCAATAGCAGCTACACAGAATGTTTTTTTTTTTCTAGATCAGCCAAAGCAAGTTGCTTCAAGACAGTTCATGATAATGCTAAGAAGCTATAAATTGAAACATAGCTCCACATTAAACATCAATGTCATAATACTTCATAAAAACAAGTAACAAAACACTAACATATAAATACTCTTAGTTTATGTCTCAATTCCATGACCTACCAGCTTTTGAATTAAGACTTTGAATTAAGTAATTTAACTTTTCTGGACCTCATTTTGCTCATCTCTAAAACTGGGTTACCATAGTAACTCACACGGTTCTTATAAGCACAAAATGATGTGATATAGTGAACATGCATTGTAAATTAGAAAAAAAAGTTGTAATTATTACTGATATGGGGAAAGGCAGATGGATAAAGGAGTAGATGGAGAAAAAGGGAAGGAGGAAGAAGAGAGGAAGAGAAGGAAGAGAGAAAAGTTCACATGCCTGTAGGGGTATTCAGGTAGCCAGGAGGGGTGTAGTCCTGTTTCGTCCCTAGTCTTGAGTGTGACACAGAGAATACGTTCATTTAAGCGGGGCAGACGGGGACCTGGTGATGTGTTACCCTAATGTGACCAGGTCTCCTCCCTGTGGTCCCTTTCCTTCTCTCAGCCTCTATGGCCTCTTTTCTTAGGGAAATCACACCTCTTGCCTGTCCCTAGAGGCTGCAGCCACCCACCTCCAGCTTGGAGTCCTGCTCCCTGCAGTTCACGCCCCAGTGGTAGAGACAGCCACCCCATGGCCGAGGGGCACAGGGCACACCTGCCCCTACTATCTGAGAATTAGTTCCCTTGCTCTGACCCTACGGAGGCCCAACCATACAACACTGACTTGGGCCACAAGAAAGGGAGGCCAGGGCTGCAGTGGACAAGGGCAAGGGGCATCTACAGTGGGCAAAGCATGAGGATGGGCACAGGGTTCTAAAAGAGCCCCAGTTGCAAAGAGCGGAAAGCAGAGCACTGGGTGCACAGAGGAGCCACAGGTGGGAGGTGAGGCCAGAAGCTCTGGAGCCAGGATTTTAGGCCAGACTGTGGCAGACCTGTCCAAGGGGTCATTCTGGCCATAGCGGAGCAGAGATTAGAAACCTGGGCAGAGAGACCACGAGGAGAGCTCTCTGCAAGGTCCAAACAAGGCAACGGGTGCCTACCATGCACATGGGGAGTAAGGAAGCTCAAGAGAGCTACAGGATCAAAAACAGCAAGACTTAGCGACTGGTCCCATATAGAGGAGCAAAGCAAACAGCAAAATTGATGATTCTATGGCAGATGGCTGCATTCTTGAGTTCTGTCAAAACAATAGACCATTTTAGTAAAAGCAGTATCTTCTTGCATTGAAAAATCAGGTTTCTCTTTATTTATCACCAATCTGATCTCACACTCCTATGCATTTGGTGCTGCTACTGGGTCAAGTAACATATCTTGTGTACAGATGTTGGTTGAGGCTGAGAGAGTAACGCTCATGCAAACATCCTCGAAGAAGTGAGACTGGGGACAGTTAGCATCAGCCCATGAACTCCCGTTTGACACACAGGTCTCGTGTTGCATGCCGGCTCTGATAACCACGTGAAGCACTGTGCTGAGGGTCTGAGGCAAACTGACATCTGCTGTGGTCCCAGGAAAGGAGAGTGACAACCAACTGCCTTGTGCTCCTCTTGCCCCAGAGCACAGGGTTGCACTAACAATGGAGAGAACAGGGGACAGACTTGGTTGCATCTGGCACATGGCTCCTCCAACCTCACTGGACATGACCAAATCACCTCCATTCTGACCAAGAGAACAAATGCCAGGAGATGGTGAGGTGACCGCTACTCATTTCTGTCCCTCACACCCTCAGTCTTCCCTCCTCCAGATGAGTGGTCCCATTTTTTTTTTACAGAAAGTTGGTGTCCTGTCCCATTCTGAAAAGCTGGAAAGTATACTGCCCCCACCACTCTGCCCCTGAACTTGCATGACACCCCAATTTCAGAGCTGCTGCAAAGATTAAGTCATATACAGAAGTACAAGGCGTGTAGCAGGCATCTTGTAAACACTGTTAAACTTTCAGGTACAGTACAGTACCCACAAACTCGAGGCACGAAGGGAGTGTATGCTGCAGTCAGTCAGGATCATGTCCCTTAATGTGCTGTCCCACTTAATGTAAGTGGGACTTCCTGGCCTCAGGTGACAAGTGATCCCAGCACTAGATTTCCACAAAATTTATTTCACTTTAAAAGCATTTAAGAAGTTATAGTTGATTAGTATCCAAAGTCAAAGGTCAAAATAAAAATGGTTCTTAAGTTCTGTTATACCTAAGCAATCTAACCATTTCAACAATATCAGTAATAAAAGTTTATCCAATAAAAATCCTGCAAGTCCATGAGCTGATTATTTTTCTCTTAAGTAAAGCAATGAAACATACAGAAATGGAGACAGAGCTAATAGGAGTTGAAAGTATCTACTTTAAACTCATACAGACATAAGTTTGAATATAGCTTTGTCACTCCTGGCTATGTGGATCTGGGAAAGTTATTCAGCCCACCCCCCCAGCCTTGGTGTTCTCAGCTGTAAATTGGGTACCTGCTCAGGGAGTCCAACCAAACCAAAAAGAAATAGCACATGTAACACACTTAGTGAACTGTCCAGCGTGTAATACACACTACAAATGGCATATGTTCCACGGATGGATTAAAGCAGTATGAAAACAGCAACAAGCTGTGCTCACACATGACTAGCAGCAACCCCAAGACAGTTTTCTAATTATTACATTTTCTGCTTCCCAGGATGGAGTATAAGCTACAGTCTTCTCAGGAAAACATTCCATCTAACCAACCTATATATCTGATAACGTACATCATAAACATCAAAATGATGAACCAAAATTTGGACTGGGTTGGTCACAATGTCTTGGTATTTAATAAGTATCAGTGAGAACTGTTCCATAGTTGTTTTTCAAAATTTATAGGGTCAATATTTTCTGTAAAACACAGTAAGTAAATTTTCATTTGGTAATAAAAAACTTACTTGTTCACACAGTTAAGAAACTAGTGAACCTCGAGCAAGTCCTCCCTGCGAACTAGTGCCATGTGGGGGCCACTGCCACTGGGGGAACAGCCAGACCCCAGCCTTTCCCCATGAGTCAGCACCATGCACAGACTGCAAGGGGAGAGAACAAGAAGTCACCAAGAAGCAAGCCCTCCCTGTGAATTAGTACCATGTGAGGGCCACTGGAGGGACAGCCAGACCCCAGCCCCTTCCAGCACCAGCTGGGAAACAAGAAGAGCCAACCTGCTTGCTCCCCACCCCAACCCCATAAGCGACTGGCTGATCCACAGAAACACAGGCTACAATGACAGCTATTGAGGTAAAAAATACTACTTAATGCTTTCAATGTTTGATGTCTAACTTTTCAGGTTTAGGACTGGTAGTCTGCTCATCTATTCAGAGGATTACAATATGCAGTGCAATCTATGGGGGGGGTCTCCTGAAGGTGGTGGCCTTGTTAATTTTCTATTATCTTGTTCTAAAGTCCTGTATCATTTTCACTGTTTTGTTTGGTTTTATTCTGTTTTGTTTGACTTTGTTATATCTGATGGCATGAGCAGGTATTTCAAAGATAGCAAGATATATTATGGTAGCCATTTTGGATTTACTATTATCTTGTTTTGAAGTCCTTTACTGCATTCATTGTTTTGTTTTTATTGGTTCTATTATGTTGTTTTGTTTGATTTTTACTGTCTGAAGTTATCAGTAGCTATTCTGAAGACAACAAGAGGCATTATGGTAACCATTGTTGATTTTGTATTGTTTTGAAGTTCTGGATCACATTGGTTTGTTTTGATTGGCTTGATTCTGTTTTATGTTGTTTGGTTTTATTCTCTTTAAAATAAAAAAATTTTTTAAAAACTAGTGAACCTTACTTTCCTGGCCTTCAGTTCATATTTACCAGGGTTTTAGGCATGACATGCACAAAAGAAAAGGCTAAAATACATCTCTTAGGTGAACTTATTATTTTACTGAGGATATGTGTTTAGGCAAAGGGTTATATGATTATTAAAACTTTCAGAAATTTTGCTTATTCATACTATGACAATCATCATCCAAAACAAGAGAGAAAGGAAGAAGAAGGGAGGGGATAAGGGAGAGAGGGAGGAAAACCAGGAGGGAGGAAATAAGTCGTAGCTCTGTGATCCACCGTAATTAGCAGGTCTCTTTCCTGTTCAGCAGTACCACAGGTGGAGTTCTTGTTACAACTTGGGCCAACTGTTTCTTGAGAACCTATGGTCAGAGTCCTAGGTAGGAAGATTTCCCCTCGCTTCACTCCATTCAGCTGTCATAAAATCCAAGTTTCTTCCTCTTTGCTTCTAGGATGCTTCGCTCTCTCCTCTGTGGGTTTGAAGTTACACACGGCAGTGCCAAAGGTAAGGCATTATTAGTGGTTCTCTCCTTTCTTTTTTTTCTTACAGTTCTGGGTGTTTTGTTGTTTTTTTTTTTCTTTCAGCTCCCTCTGCCTCTCGTGGTATATATTTGTGGCCTACAGCAATCACTTTAGACTTTTTAGACACGTCTGGATAGAGATAGATGACACAAGTGATCTATTTATCTTCCTTTCCCATCACCAATAAAAGTGACAGTCCACCTAATTAGGCCTAATAAAGCTTCTGCAGCAAGAGTGGCGCAGCAGCGATCTAAAGAGAGACGGCATTGACCCGCAGATACAGGTGCTGCCTTCAGGCGTAGCTGCTATTACTTCATCTCCAACACATTACATCTCCGCTCATGCCATATTCAAATGCAAGTAGCATGTTTTTCTCCTCGATTCTTAGATCAAGAACAAAAAAAAACCCATCTAATCAAAAAAGGCACTGACAATTTTCAGCCCCACATTAAAAGCAAAGAGTCATTCGGAACAGTGCACTCCATATTCTATTTTATAATATCACTTTAAGCTATTGCTTTGAATCTCAGACACTTCTTTGTTAAGAAGGAGAATCAAAAATTCATCAGAAGAAGTTCTTTTTTCCTCCCTCTAGTTTTTTTTTTTTTCTTTCTTCTAGGGCTGGCATGGGGTTTGGAGCTGGAACCAACATTTGTAGAAGTTAGGGATCCTTAAGCAATTATTAGCGATGAGAGTTTGACACGCTGGAGAGCTGTCAACAACTGACTAAACAAAGTGGAAGGGAAGAGAAATAAACGGTGCTCTCAGCAAAATTAATATACAGGGCTGCAAATTAATGATGTCGTGTATTTTTTAAACAAGAGGAAGAATCTGAGCTTTGCATGAAACAGCATTTTAAGTACATCTTTGCAAAAATTATCAGATTGTCAAAGGGCATCAAAGAGAACTGAGTCCGCAACTATTCATAATATTTCCACATATGCTAAATACAAAATTTATCTTACTTTATTTGCCTGTTCTGTAGCAATTATTTAAAGCTATTAGGAATGAGGAAATGTCCTTGATTTGAAGTATCAGGGCTGATGTTCCAAAGCCTTTATTACAAGAGACATAATCCCTAACAACCTGCCTACACACACACACACACACACACACACACAGAGACACACACACACATGAATACACCTTCTCCATCATTTGCCACTAGTCAAACACTACTCAGCCTTGTGTCCTTATCTTGCTTTCTTTAAACCCACTGCTGCAAATAATCCATCCATCCAGTAATTCATCAACTGCTGTACTTACGTTAATACATTTCCCAACCATTTCTCCTTATCCTGCATCCAAAATAAAATCCATAATCTTCCTACTTTTGCCCAATCTGCACCCTCTTAAAATTCTCTCCTCTCAGAAGTCCCCCCATTACACACAGTAACCACAGTTCTCCTGCTGAGAGCTGTGAATGTGTCCCAACTTCCCCTCCGTCTGCCCTGCTTTCAGGGTGGGCATGATCTACGCAACGGGGGAGACTAACATCCACAGTGAGTTGCCCGGTGTTACACATGGTGACATGCATGATGCATACTGCCATCAATTTTAGTATTGTAGTAATTTCATGAAAGAAGCATTATTCCATATTTTTTTAACTAGGAAAGGAAATTTGAGAAGTAATTTGTGCAAGGCTCCATGGCCAACAAGTGCCAGAACTAGAATTCACACTGGCTATGATAGTAAATCTGCAAACAATGAGACAGGGAGGGGTTTGGAATTAGGGGCCAACTTGTCTCATTTCATTGTGGGGATCTTTACAGCTATGCTCTCTAATATTGGAATGGGCTCTTAGCCAAGTTTTCTATCTCTGGTACACACTATGGTCTATCACAGTGTAAGACCAATCCCTATTTCCTCCCACGCAGAGTATCTAACTCTGTCCCATCTGCTAGATGACTAACATGTCCCCTATCAGCAGAGTGACACTGGGAGGCTTATACCTCCTGAGTCAGTTGAATTTATGATGCCCACAAGGTCAGGCAGGGTGCCTGGTCAGGAGCAGAGGGGACACATGGAAAGGTCTTGGCAGACACTAGCCCTTCTTCAAAAAATGTTCTCTAAATGCTTTGATCAAGATCCCATTTGTCTCCCCCTAGAAAGACTTTACTAACAGTTCTACCTGAACCCCTATTGACCTGGAACAATGCATTCTCACAGTCTCTGGCTGTCCCTCAATTTGGTCACACAGGCTTCCTCTACTCTGCAAGGTCCTGCTAGCATGAACACCTTTTCGCATTTCTGTTACTCACAGATCTGTACATGTGTCCCGTGGCCTGTCATGCACCCTTCCCATTAAAATGCAAGATTCTATGGGCAGAGATCTCAGCTGTGCTTCCTTCCCTCTCACAGGAGCTCAGACTCCATCAGAAGCCATTAGGACAGCCCACTGCTGAAGCAGGTGTGGCCACAGGGTTGGTGCTATCCTGAGGGGATGACTCACCCATGCCGTGGGCTCCTCCTCACCCTGGAGACAGACAGAACACCCAGACGCAAAGCCCTCTCACTGCCATGAGCCTCTAGATCCTCTTTAGGTGGCTCACTTGGAGGACAACCTGACAGAAGAATCACCAGAAGGGAAAGTGCCCAGGGTTTTGGCACACTTGTGTAAAAGTCTCTTGAACCAGCAATTTCAGGAGTCTGAGGCTCAGCATGCCATGCTCTTCACATTCCATACTCAAGAGTGTGGAGTCCTGGAACCAGAACCAGCCAGATGAGGAGTCAGGTTGGGTCACATGCCCTATGTAGCCTGGGATGAGCTTCTTAACCCTTAGACAGTTTCCCATCCATAAAACAGATGCTACAATATATATCTGCAAGATGGCTTTAAAGGTTTAAATTCAGTGTTTAAAAATTCATGTTTGATGAAAGGAGCCAGACCCGAAAGACCCATCTATGTGGTCCCATTTACATGAAGTTCTGCAACAGGCTGATTAAAATTGTGTCCAAAGTAGTCAAAATTGTGGTTGCTTCTAGGCAGAATTCAGGACCCAACTATAAAAGACAGAAGGGAATTTTGTGGCCAAATAGACAATTTCTATATCTTAACAGAGTGTTAACTACATAGCTATGAAAATTCATCAAATTTCTGGGGGTGGTGGCACATGCCTGTAATTCCAGCACCCAAGAGGCTGAAGCAGAAGGATTGCTATCAGTTTGAGACCAGCCAGGGCTACAAAGTGAGTTCAAGGCCAGCCTGAACTGTATAGTGAAACCCTGTCCTAAACAGAAAAAAATGAAAATTCGTCAGATGGTACAGTTGAGATCCATGTGCTCAGTGTATATAAATTACACTTTGATTAAAAAGAGGAGCTGGATGCAGTAGCGCATGCCTAAGAGGCTGAAGCAGGAAGATCACAAGTTTGAGCCTAGCCTGGACAAACTGGTGACTAAGACAGACTATCTTAGAAAAATAAATAAATGAATAAATAAAATTTAAAGGGCTAGGATTACAGCTCAGTGTGGAGCTCCTGGGTTCAATCACCCCGTGGAAGGTTTATTGGGTCTGATTTTTTGCCTTTTGCATGTGTCTTCATAGCTAAGTGTGTACGAGGTTTTCTTACTGCTTTGCTTCTACAGTGTCGCCCCTTGTTTTGTCTTATTCTCTCAGGCCAACAGTTGTTTCACAGGGGTCTCTAACTTTGTGTTTCTTCCAATTCATTAATTGGATTCAATTTTTCTGTATTTTCTCTTACTTTCCACTTATATTCCCTTCCCTTCCTTTTTTTCTATCCTTCTATGCTCATATCCTCTCAAATCTCCCTCCTTTTTTCCTTGTATATAAATAGTATCATTACAACCTATTTGTTTGCTACGTAGTTTGCTTTTGCTTTTATTTGTTTGCTTTTCCTCGCCTATCCTGTATTATTATGTTGCCTTTCCTTTCCTGGGTTAGTAAAATAATAGGGAACTTCAAAGACAAGTTTTAAATTATTTGTTGATATATTATTGGTTCTTGAGGCTGATATTACTGGCATCTATTGTTCTCTTTCAAAGAAGTTAAAAACTGAACCTAGTACTTTGAATTGAGGGAGGGAGGGCCTTTATGCTGTGACACATCAACAGCCTTAAGCACATCACAAGGACAAAGCCACTCACTAAAAGACCTCCAACACAATAGTGGCAGAGAAACCCATCCCAAATAATCTATAAACTTCACACAAAAATACAAGAATAAAGAGATAAAGACAAAAAAGATGCATCCAAAAACTCGTACCTGCCCAAAAGCTGATAACATAAATAGTGAAGTGGATGAAACTCCATAAAAAGAATTTGTAATTAAAAATGATCTAAGTGATCAAAGAAGATATAAATATACAGATGAATGAAATAATCATTAAAATGATCAATAAGTTCAAAGATGTATAAAAAACACCTGACTAAATTAAAAAAGACAGTGCAGAGTATGAAACAACACTTCAGCAGAGATAGAGGGTCTGGAAAAGAGCCCAACATAAATCACAGAAATAAGATAATCAGTCAAATAAAAAAAACTCAGCTGAAAGTGGGTTAGATGAATCAGAAGAAAGAATATCAGGACTTGAAGGCAAAGTGAATGAACATTCAAACAATAATAAAGAAAAAAGAATAAGAAATTATGAAAATCTTATTGAAGAACACTTGAACAACTCTAAAAGAACAAATTTAAGACTCACTGACCACAAGGTGGCTGAGAAAGTACAGGATAACCAAATGGAAAGCCTATTGAAATTATATGAGAAATTTCCTCAAGTCTGGGGATGACACAAATAGCCACTATACTGGCAGCATTTAGATCAGCAAGAGGTATGACCAGAAAACAATCTCTCTATTACTTATCATAGTCAAATTGTCAAAAAAATTCAGAAAAAGAAAATTAAAAGCAGTTAGAGAAGATCATTTATGGTAAACCCATCAAAGTAACAGCAGATATCTCAACAAAAACTCTAAAAAACAAGAGGGCTTGGAATGACATATTTCAAACCTTGAGAGAAAATAGTTACCAACTCAGATCAGGCAAAATTATCCTTCAAAATCAAAGGGGAAATAAAGACCTTCCAAGGTAAGTACAAACTAAAGCAATTCATGACTCCTAAACAAGCACTACAGAAATTACTTAAGGGAATCCTAAATACAGAGGAAAAGTACAATCACTACCACAAAATCAAAGGAAAGAAAAAAATCTCACTGGGAGAGTGTATAAAAGAATGAAAACTAGGATTGAATCAAACACTAGAAACACAACAAAATGACAGGAATCAATACATGCTTTTCAATAGTAACACACACTGTAAATGGTTTTAATGCTCCAAATAAAAGACACAGACTAGCAGACTGGATCAAAAACAACAACAACAACAAAAGACTCAATTATGTATTGCCTGCAAGAAATACATCTCGCATGAAAAAATATACACAGACTAAAAATGAAAGGATGTAAGATGATACTCCAAGCAGCTGAAGCCCAAAAGCAAGCAGGTGTAGCTCTCTATATATCTGACAAAGTAGATTTCAAGCTAAAATTAGAAAATACAAGTAAGGTCACTATATATTGGTAAAGGAAATAATTAAGCAAGAAAGAAAATTATATATACACTGAACATCAGTGTACCCAATTTGTAAAGGTCAAATATAATTTTACTTATTTCTTTTAGAAACATGATGACATAAGGGATTTGATAGACCTCAAACAATCATAATAGTGACCTTCAATACCTCACCTCTTACCAATAGGTCAACCAAACCAAAAAAATTAACAAAGAAACATTAGAAATAACTATGCTATACATGAAAGGGACTTAACAAACATCCACAGAGTATTCCATCCAACAACAGCCCAATACACATCCTTTTCAGTAGCGCACAGAGCTTTCTTTAAAACAGAACATAATTTATGCCATGATGCAATTATAAACAAATACGAAAAACTGAAAAAATATTATGCATCCTATCAAGTTACAATGGAATGTAGAAAGTAGAAATCAACAGCAAAAGAAACCATGAAACTGAGTGTATGAAAATTGAATAATATGCTTTTGAACAATCAGTGAATCAAAGACATCAAGAGAGAAATATAAAAATACCTACAAGCAAATGATAAAGTATAACCTATCAAAACCTGTGGGACCACAGTGAAATTAATTCCAAGGCAAACGTACAGCTATGGTTTCCTACGTTGGCAATCCCAAACAATCTAATGATGAATCTCAAGGTCCTAAAAAACTAAACAGAAACCAAACCCAAGTCCAGTTGAAGGAAAGAAATAACATAGGTCAGACTGGAAGTTAATGAAATAGAGACTAAAAAACAATACAAAGAATGAATCAGAGCTAGTTATTTACAAAGATAAATAAGAATAAGAAACTCAGCCACAATTACCAAAAGAGAGAGGAAGAAGATCCAAATTAATACTATTAGAGACAAAAAGGCAAACTTACAATTGACACCAGTGGAATCCAGAAGATTATTAGATACTATTTTGAAAATTTATATTCCCATAAATTAGAGTCTAAAAGAAATGGACAAATTTCTAGACACATATAACCTACAAAAAGTGAACTTAAAAATTTCAATGACTGCAATGAATCTGAAATACAAATAAAAGCTCTATCAACTAAGAAAGCCTGGGCTTTCTCAGCAGATTTACTGCTGAATTTCTGGAGAGAGGAGAGGGAAGGGGGAAGGGAGGAGAGAAAAAGAAAGAAACTACTGCAGACAAATATCCTTGATGAGCACAGAAGCAAAACTCTTCAATGATATTCCTGAAAACAGAATTCAACAAAATATTAAAAGATCATATACCATGACCTTATCTTCATCCCTGGGATACACAGATGGCTCAACTTACATAAATCAATTAATACAATATACCACCTAAACAGAACCAAGGATAAAAGCCACATAATATCTTAATAGATGCAGGAAAGGCCTTCAACAAAATTACGTGTCCCCTCATGATAAAAAAAAAAAAACTGCAGAAAATCGGTATAAAAGGATCTTTCCTCAGATTAATAAAAGCCATAGCCAACATTATACTAAATGAGGAAAAACCTAAGAGGATTTCCTTTAAAATAAAAAATGATACAAAGATTTCCATTCTCACCCCTCCTGTTCAATATAGTATTTAAATTTTAGCCAAAGGAATAACCCAAGAACTAAAAAGGATACAAATAGGAAAGGAAGAAATTAAATTAGATAATATGATCCTTAACATAGAAGACCCAAAAAACTCCACTGAAGACTCTTAGATCTGATATGTAAATTCAGCAAAGTGCCAGGATACAAAAATCAACAACAAAATTTAATAGAAACAATTCCGGGAAAACAATAGCTTCAGAAAAAAATACCCAGGAATTAACCTGGCCAAGAAAGTAAAAAGACCTCTATAATGAAAATTACAGAACACTGAACAAAGAAATTGAAGAAGACATTAGAAAATGGAAAGATCTCCTTTGTTCATAAATGGACAGAGCTAAGGTTGTTAAAATGACCATACTGAACTTATTGAAAAAACTGTTTACAAGTTAAATGCTATCCTTGTTATAATACCAACAATATTTTTCACAGAACTAAGAAAAGCAATGAAAAAATTCGTAAGAAATCAGAAAATACTCAGAATAAAAGCAGTCCTGAACAAAAAAGAACAATGCTGGAGACATTACAATGCCTACTCTCAAATTATATTATAGAACCACAGTAATAAAAATTGGTTTACAAAAATAGACATGTAAACCAATGGGATATGGCAAAAGACACAAGAACATGTACTTACAGCCATGTGAGTTTTGCCAAGGAGGCCAAAAACACACTGGAGAAGACGACAGCCTCTCTAACAAATGGTGCTAGGAAAACTGGACGTCCATATGCGCAAGACTGAAACTAGGTCCCTACCTCCCGCTCTGTTCTAAAATCAATTCAGAATTGATCAAAGTCATAGATAAAAGCCCATCAACTTTGACTCTGTTAAAAAAAAAAAAGTAGGGATTCCTGCGTACCGGGCCCTGCTGCTTATGGCGGCGCTGGAGAGGGGGCGCTGAGCTGTTGGGTATGAAGTGTAACAGAACAGACTTTACCACCTGAAACTGCTGCTTCAAGTTCAGATCAGGCAAGGAACAAACCTCATAACAACCAGCAAGACCAAAGAAGAGTACACTTAAGTTGAAGACACAACACTTGATCTGAAACAAGAAGTTTGTGCCTACTCAACAGCTTTGAAAGAGCACTTCCCAACGCTGCTAGTAGTCTTTGTTTTCTTCAGTGCTGTACTGTGAGATTGCCTGGTGCAGCAGCAGTTGTACTCTTTATTAGCTTGGTAGATCATTTTCTCTCGCTTTTTTTTTTTAATACTAGCAACTTTCACCCTTTGAAACTTGTGCTGAAAAAGAAGAATCAGCTAATATTACAAAAGTGCAATATTTGATTATCACTGCGAGATGATGTTGAATTCGAAGTACCATCTGACCGGCGGACTGGCAAACCAATTGCTATTAAACTAATGAAGATAAAACCAGAAATCCACCCTGAAGAACGAATGAATGGGCAAGAAGTATTTTACCTGACTTACACCCCCGAAGATGTTGAAGGGAATGTTCAGCTGGAAACAGGAGATAAACTTTGTAATTGATAACAATAAACATACTGGTGCTGTAAGTGCTCGTAACATTATGCTGTTGAAAAAGAAACAAGCCCGCTGTCAGGGGGTAGTTTGTGCCATGAAGGACGCATTTGGCTTTATTGAAAGAGGTGATGTTGTTAAAGAGATATTCTTTCACTACAGTGAGTTTAAAGGTGACCTGGAAACCTTACAGCCTGGAGATGATGTGGAATTCATAATCAAGGACAGAAATGGTAAAGAAGTTGCAACAGATGTCAGATTATTGCCTCAAGGAACAGTCATTTTTGAAGATATCAGCATTGAACATTTTGAAGGAACTGTAACCAAAGTTATCCCAAAAGTACCCAGTAAAAACCAGAATGACCCACTGCCAGGACAAATCAAAGTTGATTTTGTGATTCCTAAAGAACTTCCATTTGGAGATAAAGATACAAAATCCAAGGTGACCCTGCTTGAAGGTGACCATGTTAGGTTTAATATTTCAACAGACCGACGGGACAAGTTAGAATGAGCAACCAATATAGAAGTTCTATCAAATACATTTCAGTTCACTAATGAAGCTAGAGAAATGGGTGTAATCGCTGCCATGAGAGATGGGTTCGGTTTCATCAAGTGTGTGGAGCGGGATGCTCGTATGTTCTTCCGCTTCAGTGAAATTCTGGATGGGAACCAACTTCATATTGCAGATGAAGTAGAGTTTACTGTGGTTCCTGATATGCTCTCTGCCCAAAGAAATCATGCTATTAGGATTAAAAAATTTCCCAAAGGCACAGTTTCATTCCATTCTCATTCAGAACATCGTTTTCTGGGCACTGTAGAAAAAGAAGCCACTTGTTCCAATCCTAAAACCACTAGCCCCAATAAAGCCAAGGAGAAGGAGGCCGAGGATGTTTATGATGATTGTGGAGTGAAACTAATGATTGTTTTTCAAGCCAAGGATGTGGAAGGATCTACTTCTCCTCAGATAGGAGATAAGGTTGAATTTAGTATTAGTGACAAACAGAGGCCTGGGCAGCAGATTGCAACTTGTGTACGACTTTTGGGTCGTAATTCCAACTCCAAGACACTCTTGGGTTATGTGGCAACTCTGAAAGATAATTTTGGATCTATTGAAACAGCCAATCTTGATAAGGAGATCTTTTTCCATTACAGTGAATTCTCTGGTGACACTGATAGCCTGGAACTGGGGGACATGGTTGAATACAGTTTGTCCAAAGGCAAAGGCAACAAAGTCAGTGCTGAAAAAGTAAACAAAACTCACTCAGTGAATGGTATTACTGAGGAAGCTGATCCCACCATCTACTCTGGTAAAGTCATTCACCCTCTGAGAAGTGTTGATCCAACACAGACTGAGTATCAAGAAATGATTGAGATTGTGCAAGAGGGGGATATGAAAGGTGAAGTGTATCCATTTGGCATAGTTGGGATGGCCAACAAAGGGGATTGCCTACAGAAAGGGGAGAGTGTTAAGTTCCAGTAGTGTGTCCTGGGCCAAAATGCACAGACTATGGCCTACAATATCATACCCCTGCGTAGGGCCACAGTGGAGTGTGTGAAAGATCAGTTTGGCTTCATTAACTATGAAGTACGAGATAGCAAGAAGCTCTTTTTCCATGTGAAAGTAGTTCAGGATGGCATTGAGCTACAGGCAGGAGACGAGATGGAGTTCTCAGTGATTCTTATCCAGCGCACTGGCAAGTGCAGTGCCTGCAATGTTTGGCAAGTCTGCAAGGGCCCCAAGACTGTTGCAGCCCCCTGACCTGATCGATTGGTCAATCGCTTGAAGAACATCACCCTGGATAATGCCAGTGCTCCTTACCTAATGGTTCTTCATCAGCCAAGGGGACCAGATAACTCAATGGGATTTGGTGCAGAAAGAAAGATATGTCAGGCTGGTGTCATTGACTAACCACGTCCACAAAGCACATCCTTAATCTACTATTATCAAGCTGGGGGATTCTGGTGAAGGGTTCTGAATATTTCCCTCTTCATCCCTCCCAAAATCTGGAAAACTTATTCTATTGAGCTATTACACCAGTTTTAACACCTTCCTCATGTTATGTTTAAAAAAATAAATAAATTTAAGAAACCATTTTAAAATTATGCACAGTTGCAGCCTGGAGAACTTAAGGTGGCGCCTTATAGTATCACTTTAGGAGCTTTATTTGGTGCATTTAACGCAACTGGTAATTGCAAAATCCACTTTGCCTGTATAAGTGAAACATAAGACTGTTACCTTTTTGGCCCTATGAAATTCTGCACTTGATGATTTAGTGTATACTCTACCTTCATTACTCCTGGCAAGATGTTCTGCCTTTGAAGTCAGTTGCATTCTTTTCCTTTTCTTTCCTGTTCATTATGCTTTAATTCTGAGGACTATAGGGGTGTAGAATATATTATATTTTTAAAATTACAAAAATTTGTATAGGAAAACCATTTTCTTAAGTTGATGGCCAAATGTTAAAATGTTATTTTTCATATCATTTATAATCTTGTCACAATATACTTAACAAAGTTTGGTTAGATTTCAGTGGAAATTATCTTCTAAAGTAGTTTTTCCCCCCAGGGATGGGGGTTAATAACTTTACAATTAGTATGTATGGTGCAGAATTCAAGCAAATGAAGTGTGCCAGGAGTGTGATAATTTAATCGTATTTAAAAGCAAAAAAGACAAATGCACAGATTTGCTGCTGCTTAGATCACTGCAGCTTCTAGGATCCAATTTCTTTTACTGATTAAAAAACAAAAAAAAAAACAATAAAAAAAAAGTTGTGCCTGAAATGAATCTTGTTTTTTTTTTTTTTTTTTTTTTTTTTTTATATAAGTAGCCGCCTGGTTCCTGGGTCCTGTTAAATACAGGCACCTGACCCTTGGTATAGCTTCTGTTCAACTTTATATCACAGGAATGGATTGGTTTGGTTCCTTGGCCTTTATCTTGAATTGGCTACATACAGGGTCCACAGCCAATGGACAGAAGGCTGTTTTGAGATGACAAGGGTTGGCTCAGGGGATGTTGGGGAGGACGCGTTTATCTTCCCCGTTTGAGGTTTTGAACTCTGGATAAAAGAGGCCATTTATCTTTGTAAACACGAAACATTTTTGCTTTCTCCAATTTTATGTTACTGGAAAAAGAATGGAAGTGAATAAAGTTTTACTGATTTTTGAGGAAAAAAAAAAAGTAGGGCACAGATTTGAAGCAATAGACACAAGCTGACTTCCTGAGTAGGATTCTTTTTTTTTTTTTTATTTTAAAGAGAATAAAATCAAACAAAATAAAACAGAATAAAGCCAATCAAAACAAAACAGTGAAAGTGATACAGGCCTTTAAAACAGGATACTGGGAAATCAACAATGGCTACCATAATGCCTCTTGTTATCTTTGAAATAGCTGCCTATACCATCAGACATAATAAAATCAGACAAAATAGAACAGAATAAAACCAATCAAAACAGAACATTGAATAAAACAAAATGATAAAACAAAACAAACCCAAACAAAACAGTGGGAACAATACAGGATTTCAAAAACAAGACAGAAGAAAATCCCCTATAGTTGTTATATTGCATATTGTCACCCTCTAAATAGATGCTCAGACTGCCGACTCTAGGCCTGCAAAGTCAACCAAACAATACAAGCATTAAGTTGTTTTTGTGTCATAGTTGATAACAACTCTGCCTGTATTTTCTCCAAATCAGCAGGTTGCCCATGGAGTGGGCATGGGAGGGTTCTTGTCTCCCAGCCCATGTGCAGTTGGCTCACAGGAAGAGTAAATTGGCTTCTTGTTTCTCCTCCTGGGACCTGC
Source organism: Hydrochoerus hydrochaeris (assembly GCA_004027455.1). NCBI lineage: Eukaryota > Metazoa > Chordata > Mammalia > Rodentia > Hydrochaeridae > Hydrochoerus > Hydrochoerus hydrochaeris. Next base: position 60,495 of record PVLA01007935.1, on the reverse strand, counting down.
ATAATTTCCACTGGTTCACTGGAAGTTTGAGTAGGATTCTAAGGGCCTAGGAAATAACAACATGAACCAACATGGGATTGCAAAAAATTAAAAAGCTTTGGCTCAGCAAAGGCATAAATCAACAGAGGAAAGAGACAACCTACAGAATCGGGGTGGGGCGACTTTACTAGCTATACTCTGGCAGAGAATTATCTTACAATATAATAAACTTCCAAAACTCAACACTAGTGAAACACAAAGCCTAACATAAATGAGCAAATGAATTGAACAGAGAATTCTCAAAAGAAGAAATACAAATGGCCAACAAGTACACAGAAAACATTCAGTATCTTTAGTAATTAGGGAAATGCAAATCAAAGCTACACTGAGATTCCATCTCACTCCAATCAGAATAGCTGTCATTGCTATGGTTTCTATCCAGATGTCCTCTCAAAGCCAGCTATGCTCACAGGCAGGCTTCTGAAAGGTGACTGAATTATGGGGCAGTGTAGCTGGCTTGCTCTCAGGATGTGGGGTCCTGTCGGAAGAGGCTCGTTACTGGGGGCTTCTTCCTGCTTTCTCTCTGTGCTGCTGAGATGCCATGAGATGAGCAGCTTCTCCTCTGGTATGCCCCTCTGCCAGGCTGTCCTGCCTTGGAGTCAGCCACATCTAAAATGTGAGCCAAAATAAACCACTGGCGTTGAGTCCCAGTAATAAGGAAAGTCATTATCATCAAGAATACAAAAAAAATAAGGAGAGGAAGTGGAAGTAAAAAGGACAAAGATTAGATGTGCATGCGCACTGATCTTCCACAATAAATGCACTCATTGTGTATCACAAACATGTACTAATAAAAATGATGCAAAAAACAATGAATGATGGTAAGGATGTGGGAGGAAAGGAAGCCTGCTACACTGTTGATGGGACTCTAACTATAACCACTATGGAAATTAAAATAGAGACTCTTTAAAAACTAAAAATAGATATGTCATTGGATCCCACTGTACCATTCCTTGATACATTCCAAAAGAATTCAAGATAGCATATGTGAATGATAACATGGATACCCATGTTTATAGTGACACTGCTTACAATAGCTAATCTGTGTAAATAGCCTAAATACCGGGTAAACAAAATGTGGTATGTATATACAACGGTGTATTATTCAACAATAAAGAATAATGAAATCAGCCTGGCATGGTGGCGCATGCCTGTAATCCCAGCACTCTGGAGGCTAAGGCAGGAGGACTGCTACACATCTGAGGCCCGTCTATACTACACAGTGAGTTCAAGGCCAGCCTGAACTACATAGTGAGACTGCCTCAAAAAACAAAGGAAGAAAGAAAAGAATTATGAAATCATTGCAGGAGAATGGGTGGAACCAGAGACTATTATGTTAAGTTAAATAAGCCAGTCTCAGAAAGTAATATTTTTTTCTCTTATGTGAGCAATTAATTAAAGGAGAGATTACAGGAAACTAGAAGGTAGCCTTTGAGAGATAGGGAAAAGAACAGAGAGAGGAAAGAGGAAAAAGAGAGGTGGATAACAGGAATGAAAGTCATCAGAGTGCACTATATGCATGTATCATATACCAGAAAGAATCTCTTTATTCTGTATTACTAACATGAACCAATAAAAAATAAAAGGGGTAAAATAAAGGATATTCAGAAATTTAAAATTTTAATTAAAAGGAAAAAAAAGCATGTCTTCTTAGACTAACCATGGAATTCCAACAGAAATGTTATCCTGTTTCCCCAGAAATACAACCTAAGTAGAAAATAATCAGCCTTGAAAACTGAGATAAAAAATGCTAACCCCAAGCAATTTGCCCTACCTGTCTCAGAATAGCCACTGAGCAACAGAATAGAGAGGTGTACACTTCTGTGTGACACTGACTAGCACTTAAGGTAGGTCTTAAGGTAGGACTGAAGGGACTGGAAAAGGAGAGACAGTCCATGGCAGGGTAAACAGGAAAAAAGCAGCCCCCTCGTACTTTTCTTTTTATCCTAAACAGGCTGTTAGCCCATGGGTTGATGCCACCCATGCCCAGAAGGAGCTTCCCTCTTCAGTAATTCCATCACCCACAATGATGCTAAACCTATCTGTGGATTAACCCAGTCATCACACGCCTATGACCCAAAGCTACACCTGTGAGCACATGAGGATTTGGAGGGACATCTATGCTAGGTCCAAGCCATAACAGGTGGGGAACTAAGATGAGTACACAGAATTATAGCCTTGTTTAATTTGGGTTACTGCTGCTGCTTCAAATACTCTATTTCTAAAGTATATCCTAGACCTCCTGATTAGATATTGGTGGCCAATCCATTCCCTCTTAATAGTAGTCAATGGAAATGGGTTTGCCAAGAGATTTCAATCTTTTCCTTCTTACACATCAACTTTTAGCATATTTTCTAACATTTAACAAGCATGGGGTTATGAGTAAGTAGGGGCTTATTGCCACTGCAAATCTGTCCCCCCCCCAAAGGATTTTTGGCCCACATGATAAATGAACCACCTTACATAATACAACTGTGCTGGATCTGTTAGTCTCTCCTATAAGCTCACCTTAGCCAATGTCCTGCACACAAAAAAATGCTCTGTATTAGTCGCTAAGTAACAACAATAGCAGATTATATGAAAAAAGAAGCAAATACTAAAGTAGTAACCCTCATGTTGAACAAAGCAGAGGCAGGACTTCTCTTGCAGCTGCTAGAAGTCCTATGTGGATGAGTGTTGGGTCAGAATACCTGACACAGCAATTTCCATATTTTGCCACCCATATCCTGCTATCACTTGAGCACCTTTTCAATACCTCAGTGATTCACATGACTGCTTTGCATGTCTTTTTCCAGATTCTACTGTAAAAATTTTCAGCTCACACATCACAAGAGGAGTCTAATAAATTCATTGTTTTCTTTAGTCTGATGATTTTAGCCAGAAGCAATTAGAGAGTTCTTTTATTATTTGGTTTATTTCAAAATGTGTGGGCATGCTTTGAGTCTTGAAAATCCCCATGTCAACTCTTAAGGAATCCTTCAGTCCACTCAGAGGCTTACCTGCAAATGGGTGCCTGTTCTCCCATGACCTTGGCTAGAAAAACTGTGACCCTGCCCACAATTATGTCAAGTACACAACCAGTGTTTTGAAGGACCACGTATGGTACATAGTGCTGCCGTACTTCTCTTCATCCTTCATTGCATGCTGCTGTAGTTGATAACCAGCTTTCATGTTTCCAAGCCTTTGGCTGTGTGTTTCCTCTTTCGAAATCACCCATTTAGGTAACTGATCAGCAAAGAAATAGCCTTACTTACAATGCTTGCAGACATTGGTGGCTAAGCATTATCCTCACAGAATCAACTGGTAATAAACTGAAAACTAAAGCCTTTAACTCCCTAATGAAATTAAATAATATCTTTTTTTTTCCATAGGCCTACAATTCTGCTTCCAAGGAAAAAGCACACCTCCCCCCAAAAATGACATCGATCATCATCCTTTTAGATACAAAGAGAGAATGAACATTATTATTATAAACCCCAAATACTCTTCCCTGTGGAGATGCACAAACCACTCCACAGCAAGGCTGTGTCTTCCCCATGTCTGAAGGCCATATGCTAGGACATCCCAAATTCCAGAACCAGTGACAAGCTCCAAGTAAAATGGGAGAAGCCAATCCCAGGGTTTAATTCAATGAGTGATTTTTTTTCACTGAGACCATCTTATCTATCACAATGAGCAGGTTATATCCAGTCTACCAAACTTCCTATTCCCAATGCTGACATCATTTCTTGACAGAGGGGAAAAAATTGCTTTTTCAATATTGACTTTCTCAGTCACTGCCAAGGCCAATCAGTTAGCCATGAGCCACATTTGTTGCTGGTATCTTACACAGATCATGAAGCCTGCTGCTTGCCAGGAAGCATCACTAGTCAATATCTTTAAAGCCACAGTGGCTGTCTCCAACTAAGGGTCCAGCCACTGAGCTAGAAAACACAGAGGGCCATTTCTAGGCTTCAATTTCAAACTCCTAGTGACATTTTTAACAACCCCTCAGCTCTCTGATGAGTCCTGATACTTTACTGCAAGTCTTCTGCTCCAGTTCTGCTCCATGGAGCTGATAATAATAATAATCACCAACATTCACTTAACAGTTACTATATGCCAGGCACTATTTTAAGTTATTTCATACCTATCATTACCACTAGAAATGCCATACGATAATTAACACTTATTTGTATGGCACATACTACTTTTCAGAGACTATTTGAACAATTTTCCAAACTGAGTCCTAACAGTACCCCAAGGAGAAAGGTACCATTATTGTCTTGAGGATGAGGGAACTCAGCATAGAGTGGTTATATAATGTGTCTAAGCACACACCTCCTAATGGAGCAGCTGAACACCAAATTCAGGCTGCCTAGACATAGACCCTGCTGAATACAAATGCTTCCAGGGAAAAGCAACCCCAGGACAGTCAGTCACAACTTCCTCTCAAGAGGGGCCTCGGAGGAGCAGCTGAGACCCAGGTCACCTTCCCAGAGAATGTGATTATTGCTTTATGTCTTAAAGGACTAGGAGGAATAATCCATGGAGGAAAGAAAAGGAAAGGTTTTCCTAACACAATTATGTGTCACTGTGTCTTTGCTGGCACAAAATACCTAACAATCACAACTTAGAGGAAGAGAGGATTACGGCTTTACTAGGTTCAGTCCATACTTGGCTGGCTTTAAGCAGAAATGATATAAGTATCCATTCAGCAAGTATTTATTCAGCATTTATCATTTTCCAGGCAGCATTCTTGGCACTAAGCATTCATAGCTGTGAACCAAAAGAAATGTGAGCTCTCCTCCACAAGAAAGAGTCACTCCATTTCTGGGAGTTCTCCTGCATCTCCTTTTTCCTTTGGGATGCCAGCAATAAATCCATTTGCTTTGAGCTCAGCAGAGTGTATCTCTTTGCCTTCAGACTTGCAGAAGCTGAGCACAATAATGGAGAGAAAACTCCTATAAAAACTAAGACAACACAAAAAATCTAGGATAAACGGGAATCTTCTCAGGCACTGCAGGGATATAGCAAGGTACTACCCTAAGTATTTGCTTTCTCTGTTTGAATCTCTGGGTCCTGGAATTTGCAAATCTGTTGAAATTGAAGTCTTTCTCAGCTCAGTTTTCTGAACTCTCTCCAGGTTTGTCATCTCTCACTTGTGTCTCCCTACTCTGTGCTGGCTTAACACACTTCTCATCACTCCAAGGAGGCTGCAAGCTCCTTGAGGGCCAGGCCTGTGTCCAGGTCACAGTGTCCCTCTTCCAGGAACCCAGCCCTGTGCCTGGTGTAGAGGCGGCTTACAACAAGATTATCAGTGACTGTTGAAAGAGCCACCAGATCCCAGGGAGGGACCAGCTCCTAGAGGGCAGGGCATTATGGGTGCCCTCTCCTCTGTCTTGCTCATTCTGTTTTTCTTGGAAGCCCACCAGTGTACTTTATAAGTAAATAGAAAATGCTAACCTTAGCATATTCAAGAGAGCGCTTTAGCATGCAGCAATTAGGTTATCTCTTGGTTATTTATTTCTTTGGCTTGTTATTAGCTCTGCGCAGAATATTATTCTAATTATGTCAGCCCAATCAGCAGTATTGCATATCCAGGCTCATTTCCATTAGTTTGAGCTTTGTCTTTCACACTGTGATACTAATCCAATGAGACATCAAACATTTAAATCGACCCGGATGCCGAGGTCAAGCAGTTTTGCCCTTCCACTCTATTAGCACTCGGGTGTAATTGTGTCTGTCATCTCCACATGACAAATAGTATCAGGGTGGCCATCAGAGCACAAATGAGCAATGTGCTAATATATTATTTTGTTCTATAATATCAATATGTGTTTATTCAGTGCTCATGTTAGCCAGCTTGAAACAGGGCCTTTAATACAGTCGTCTACACTGCTCCACTCCCATCAGGGCACTGTTTTGGAACATTTTACAGATTTTCAGAGGAAAGAAAAATAAAAATGGTTGTCAAAAAAGGGAATCATGAAATTTTCAAAATGTAAAGCTTCTAAGAATGCAACTTTAGCAAGCTCCTCTGTGCTTTCCAGAATACTTTAAATCTCTCTCATTGTTCTTTTTGTACTGGGGATTATACCTAGGGGACTGGGTGCACCTACAGACCTTTTTTATACTTTATTTGAGACAAAGTCTTGACAAATTTCTAAATTGCCTGGGCTGGTATCAACTGTGTGATCCTCCTACCTCAGCTGCTCAGTGCTGAGATCACAGGCATGTACCACTGTGCCTAGCTTCTTTAATTTCCTTGCAAGCAGTTTAAAAATCAGTGCACAGCCAGCCTATTTTTTTAGGGATTTTTAAAAATTTTATTTAAAGAGAGGAAAAATAAAGCTAAACAGAAAAAAAAGGGTAAAAACAATATAGAATTTCAAAAAAATGAACAGTAAGAAATCACTAGTTAATACATTACATACTATCTTCTTGGATGTAGTTGTTCAAGTTACAAAAATTAAAGCATACAAAGTGGACATTCAAACAGTGAGGCTGCAGACAGTTCCGTTTTCTGATCCAACAAAAACTTAACAACATGGTTATCAATCCTACACACAAACATACAAGCAGTTATATCCTTTAGAGCACTTGCTTTTCCTCCTTTTGCTTTTTAAGCCCATTATCTGTTTAGTTATATCCTGTTTCAGGTTGCTCAGTACCTTACTGATCTGTTTTGTTGTTGTTACTTACTTTTTAAAATTTTTTTTCTTATATATTATTATTTTTATTTATTTTATTTTGAAGGTAGTAAAATACAGCAGAACAAGACAGGACATAGCCAACTGAGCCAGTGCAGAGAAATTTGTACAGAACCTCACAGCAAGTTACTGGGATAACAGCAATAGGTACAACAGTATATCTGGTTTTCTTCACAATAGTTGTTCCTTCAATCAGGTAGAGCAATATCGAAGAAAATACCGAAATTATAAAAACAGAATATTGAATAGAGCAATACCATTGTTCAGAACAGAGCAAAACAGAGATAAAAATATTTGCCTTCAAAGAGATGGCTGAAGAAAATCCCCCTTATTTGCTATATTGCCTATAGTCAAACTCGCAAGACATGCTCAGATCTCTGGCTTTCATTTGCTAGCGGGGAGAGGGGGATATGGATGATTGATTCTTAGCCCGCGCGCCCGGGTAGGCTCACAGCCGCCCACCAGAGGGATGAACTGGCTGCCCATTTTCCCAGCGCCCCAAAGTCCAACATGGCGAGCGTCTGGGGTCTCAGGAAAGGCTGATATGGTTCTTGCCCTGGGGCGGCCAGTAGTTTGTCAGGCCACAGCCAGTTACCCAGCCAGCCTATTTAAGCAAACAAACTTGATTTACAGTTAGCTAGAGTTGCTAATCTCTATGACTCTGGGGGGTTTGTTTGTTTGTTTGTTTGTTTGTTGAGAGAAAACAACTTAGCAAAAAGTAAAAAAAAAAAAAAATTCTCAATTTGTACTTTTGATTTTGTTTCCATGACAGGGTAGATACCTGACAATGAATTTTATCTGAGGTTTCACCAAAAAAACAAAACCCAAAGTTGGAAAACCATCTCTACTACTGCCATGTGATTGATAGTTATTATAAAACTTAAATCTGAATATTACTAGGAGAGTATCACCCACAATTCCTTGTCTTACATTTCAACTTCTAAAACATAACTGGAGAAGCTGGGTTAGGCGAAGTCCAGGCTCACATGATGCAGCAGCAGGCACTAGGGATTCTAGGGAGGATTCTGTTCTGGAGTTTACAACTTGTTCAGAAGCACTAGACTTTCTTAATCCCACGAATTAAATGAAAAACTTTGGCACAGAGAACTTGGTATTCTAGGTTAAGATCTCACAGCATTGACAAGGATAAAGCCAAAACCAGGGCATGGGTTATGGGTTTCCCCAAGCTGTCTGCCTATACTAGTAAGCTACCTAGAGTCTGGGTCACCTCCAGGGTGGTATCATCTTTCCTCAGACTCTTGATTCAATCTTGGCTCCAGGAGCACTTGGCACTCTGCCCAGGTTGACTTATCTATCTTCTCCAAACCATAAACTTCTTCAACGAATGCTTGCATATGCAAAGATATGCATTGAAAGAAAGGATAAATCACCCCTGACCTCTGCAGACAGGTTCAATGAATTAAACCAATGGGTGTTAATTGAAAAATTGCTCTTTATAAATATATATAAACTTTAGAAGACACAATTAAGTACTTTTTAATAGCTTTTTAAAACTCACGTTTTAAATGACCTTTTGATGTATTTTTGTTCTATTGATTTTACCATTTTAAATCCAGGCATATCTTTTAATATAGTTTTACCTGAAAACGTTTTGCTTTCTTTTGTTAGGTCTCCTTTTATATACCTATAACACAGACACCATCAAAAGTCAGTGTTTCCACAATTTAAGATGTATAGATCTGAGAAATGGTTCTAATGTGGGGAGAAACAGAACTTCTAAATTTGATCAATTGGACCAAGAAGCTGAAAGCTAACCTCTAAATAAGAATTTGATGCTTTGATATTTAGGAAAGGAAAAGGGGCTTACTATACCTTAGTAATAGATTCACATTTTATATTTAACCACCATCAGCTCTGCATTTTGAAAGCAGCATGTTGGCCTTGTTCTCAAAGACTGAGGTTCAGCAGAAGCACACATAAAAATAAGAGGCCACCTCAAAGGTGGGGGACCAGCCCCCTGAGATGTGGACACAAACTCTGAGTTCACAGAGAGGAAGGTGACAGGAGCAGTAAATAAGCCACCAGAGCAGATCAGGGTCAGCAACCTTTTAAAAGGGGTGCACTGGAGAGCTGACCTCAATCCTTCTGGCGTGCTGTTCCCTTGCAAAGCAGAAAGTCTACTTCGGGCAAGGACTGAAAAAGCCTACCCTGACCAACACAGAGCCCTCTGATCAAACCTGTGGGACCCATTAGGTTTCTTTCAATATAATCTGACAACATGGAGAGAACTAAAAATAAAATGACAAGGCCAAAAAAAAAAATCAGAAAACAACTGAGAAGATGCCAGAGAAATCTGGGTTTATGCTCTGTCTTTCCTTGCCCACCTACCAGAAAATAATAATAAATCAGATGGGAAATGTTAAACCTAGTTCCTGATTTGGGTGAGGAGCATGGAATCCTAGCCGATAAAGGAAGAAAAGGATGAAAAAGAAAAAGCAATTCAGTGCAATACGCAGAAGCTGCCACTTATGTACCCTTTCCATTCATAAAAGATGCGTTTCAGCCTCTGGATGAGTGTACATAATAATTAGTACTAATGAATATAAATGCTACTCACAACTCAACCTGTTTACAAAATCCCTCCCATCATTCTGAAAAGAAGTGAGCATAGGGATGAGGTACATGCTGAGACCTTGGGCTTGGCGATGACCCCAAAGTTACTGAAGCCAAGGATGATTAAGTCAAGCAGCAATGAACAACGCAAGGAAGAGAGCACTCACAGAGCTTCTAAATATATATAGTTTTTAAAAAATGATTATGTACTTGAACAAATTTTGGGGATCCCACATAATCATCTGACACATGCATACAGTATGAAGTGACCCTTAAACATAAAAAAATCTTAGTGACATAACAATGGAACACATTTAGGGAATATAGTATTTCAGTACATATTCACAACATGAATTGGTAAAATCAGGATATTTCCATTTCCTTATCATGTCTCACTGCTTGAAGACTCTGACTACTTCTGTTCTAATTTTTTATAAAATATAAAAAGAAACCTACAGAATTCATCATGTCCACTCCTAGATACATTTGCAGAAAAAGCCACATCCTTCTTTTAGACATTTGACCATAGGGTATCATGTTTAATTCTGCACAACCCAGTAGTGGGGAGAGGTTCAGGGTGGAAATTCAGAGAACAAATTTAAAAGCATGAGAATCCTGACCAAAAGAACAGAAAAAGCAAAAAAAAGATGAAAAGAATTATACTTCCTAGCTTACAAGGACACTGTCCTGTAGAAAAAGGAACAAAACACAGGGCTATTTGGCATTCATATGCCAGGTTAAAAAAAATGTTTTCAATTTTGAAGCTGCTTCTCAGTCATTCTTGAGTACTGCAACATAGTTGAGAATCCAAAATCAAACTAAGAATTATTAAGCTGGATGTTCAAAAGTTCTTCAGTGCTCACTTTATTCATATTCATGTTAGCGTAGATCCACCCAAACAAGGAAACCAATCTGGATTCGAGCTCAGGGCATGCTTGAAGGTAGAAACTTGTATGTATGAGAAGTTAGCAGAAACAGCACAAAGGCAATGATAAGAAGCCACATGTGGCACAACAGAGACAGAGAAACTGCAGAAATGAGAGATAATATTTCCCAAAATTCATACTGTGATATAGTGAAAATGTATCTAGTCTGTGTCCCCAGTTCTTGGCATGGAGCTACAAAGTCCTTGACATTACCTGACTGACAGGAGTTGTTATGTTCCTTCAGCCACAACCGATCTATCCTAATGGAGTCAGTCAGGATGGGGACCCTCAGGAGCTTCGGGACGGAGCTTGGCCACTAGGAAGATGAAAGGTGACCACAGGGTAACAGCTTTCATCTCTGTCCCATCCTCTGGGGCTGGAGGAGTTTGGAAACCTGCGACACCAGGTTCCGGGCTCATGATCACGCAGAGGTGGCAGGAGGTGGTGCGCAGAGAGTGGAAAGACACCCACACGCAGCGTGACACACACATCTCTCTTCTATTTGGCTATAACAAAGCGGCAGCAGCGATGGAAGTGCTTTTCTGAGTTCTAGGAACCATCCCAGTGAACCGCCACAGCTGAAGAGGGGCTGGTCCCCGCAGTTCCTGGGTGTGTCTGTGGCGGGTCAGGCAGATGCAGCAGGCTAGATACCCTAGTTTCAGTGGGGCACCCTGCAGGCAGCCTGAGACTAAGCCCCCAGCAGAGCATCTCTGCTAACACCAGGCAGGTATCATAATTGAACTCAGTCATCGGACATCCATTTGTTGCCAGATAATCTGAAAGCTATCAAGGGGCATTTAATGCAGGGGAAACACCTTTATATAACTCGATAAACACACCTGCAGGTTTTACAGTATCCAAATGAGCTGGATTATAAATGGGAAAAAAAATCAATGATAGCTGGTATGCTCTGTTTGATACAAAAGCACATGTGCAGAATATGTCACAAAGATGTCTAGCCTTAGTTTCATAAAATGAAGTTTGCAGACCTAAAAGGACAATCCTCGGTGTTTGGGGAAATTCAGTTATAGGTCACCTTGCTCACCTGTGGGCCCAGAGTCCCATGCCCAGGGTTCTGCCATTCCTCAGAAAGCTCCATCTGTCAGCAGGAAAGGTGGCCCTGCCTCTGAGGATCTTGCAACCCTCACTGCTTCGCAAGCCCAAGGGCCCCAGGCAAGCAGCAGTGCTCTCAATTTGCACAGGCACAAGCAGTGCTGGGAAAAGGCAGGGACCATAACTATGTCCAGCAATAACTTGGGTCAAGGACAGAACCAACCCCCGGGTCCCTATCTAATTTCTAAGAAATTAAGCTCAGCACACAAAGGAAAATCACAAAGGTGGCCTTTGCAAGCTGCCTGTCTGCCTGGCTCATCTTTGCAAAGGAATTAGGAAAACCAAGAAAAATAGTAGTGGAAAGAACCTCAGAGACTTGTGAGTGTGCCTCACACTTCTTTCAATGGATCCTGCAGCTAAAATCTTCACTGCTTTCTGTGTCCTTGTCTTTGAAACCATGCTTCTGACTTGCCTCATCCAGGAAGCCTGCGAGGCCAGCGTCACATACTGACCACCAATAGCATCCCCGCTCTTCCATTGACTGGCCACATGGGATTTCCCTAAATTTCTTCATGGATGGAGGTATGAATAGAGACTCTAAGACCTACTGCCTAGGACAGTTGCAGAGAGTTAGTAAGAAAACGTGTGTTGGGCATGACTACCTCCTGCAAAGAAGAAATACTCAATTTACAAATGTGTTAGTAAGTACAATAGCACCCCACAGGGCTTGAGCAAATAAATCTCAGTCACGATGGGGCCAGAGACCTCTCTCTGGGTCACTTTAGCACCTCTAATAACATATTTTTTTCTCTTGTTTCCCACAGTTTTTGTTAGCACATGTTTTCAATGCATAATGATTGCATTTATCATGGAAGATGTGTACTTATACGTAGTACATCTTACTCTTTTCTTCTGTCCCTTCTCCCCTCCTTCCAAGCCTTCTTCCCATTCATAGTGACCAAAGCTCTCTTTTCATTCAGTTCTTTTATTCTTTAAATTCCTTTTCCCTTCCTTCCCTTCTCCTTCTCCCCTTTTTCCCCCTCTTGAACGAGTTCTTCCTACTTCCTAATCTCTCTCCCCCATTCTACTCCTTATTTATATTTTGCATTTCTCACACAAATTAAGCAATGTGACATTTAAATTTGTGTGCCTGGTTTATTTTAGATTATGGTCCTAAGGTGTATCTATTTACATAAAAATGTCTCAAGTTTATCCTTCTTTTCAGCAGAGCAGTGCACCATTGTGTATGAATACCACGTTTTTGTTAGCCGTTCATCTGTTGATGGGCATATGGGCTATTTCCAAGATTTAACTCTCATGAATTGTGCTGCAATAAACATGGTATGCATACATCCCTGTTCTATGAGAGATGTCTCTCGTTTGGGAAGATACCTAGGAGGGGGACAGCTGGTCAAATGGAGCCTCCAGTTTTCCTTAGGTGCTATTTCAGCCACTTCCACCATGAGCTCCCGGAGCCCAGGGCTCCTGCCCACACCTTTCCTGTACGTGAGCTGACTGGAAGTCCTCCCGCTTTGGCCTCCCTTCTCCCACTAGCATGGACTTACCTGAATTCTTGGGAGTATGCCCGACATGGACCAGCTCCCCTGCAGCTGGCTTGCCTCAGCTGATCAATGGTAATTAACATTTTAGCAATGGCTAGAATCGTGTTCAAGGCAATTACACATATGGAATTTCATTTGATGCTTAGAATTACTCTGAAAGGCAAGTGGGACACTTACTCTGATCCATGTCTTAGGAGGAGAAAACAGGCACAGAGTGTAGAAGACTTGCCTCTCACCTCAAGTGGGGCCAATCCATTGTAGGAACTGGACACATCCTTGACTGGTTTGCCAGCTTTCAGCAGAGGCTGTCCACCCAGTCCTCCCCTGGACACCTGATGTGGCTCTGCAGGGGTCATGTGATAGCAAATCACAAACAACTCTATGATCTCAGCATCTATGACTTATGTGACCCCACCCCCACCCCAGCAATTTCTTTCTACCTTATTGAACGTGGCGAGCATCTATCCAACACAGGTCAGTAAACTACGGTCAATGTGGCCCACAGCCTGTGTCTAAACTGCAAGTAAGAATTGTAAAAGGATATGGAAAATAAACAGGGCACAGAGAAAAAAACACAACAGTGATGTGTGTGGCCCACAGATCCTAATTGTCAACTCTCTACCCTCTAAAGGAAAGGCTTGCTGGCTCCCAAAGTCATACTCTAGTTTGCTTCTGCTTTGACACCTAGAAGTCTGGAGCCCTGTTTGTGGCCCTTCTTTAGCAACTGTAAAATATTTCATGTACTGTATTTTGGGAATCTCATTCTGAATTCCCCTCTGCTCTCAGAAAGAATATCTCATGTGACTTTTGTGGTGCTGAACAAATGGGGGCCACTGCTGATGACCCTGAAACACAAGTAACTAAACTTTTCAGTTCCCCTTGCACCAAATAATATGCATAACTGATGCCCTCACTTCATCCTTTACCCAAGTACATCCATGAGTCCTTCTGCTTCTCCCTCCATTGTTAAGGTCACTTTAAAATGTGATAGAAGGATGTTACGGTGTATATCTAGATGTCCCCTCAAAGCCTCATGTGCTCATAGGCTTTTGAGGGGTGACTGGATGACGGGTTATGATACTTATTAGTAGATTGGATCACTGATGAGATTATAGCTAAATGTGATGCGGCAGGTGGAGTCGTCAGAAGACGTGGGCCACTGGGGGTGTGGCCTAAAGGGTCTAGTTCCCTCCTCCTTTCTTGATTTCTCTTTGTCTGCCTCTTGCCCCCATGACTAGAGATGTTTGCCTTCTATCATGCTGCCCTACATTGGAGCCAGCTAACTATGGACTGAAACCTCCACCAACTGTAAGTCAAAATAACCCTCCCTTCCTTTAAATTGTAACTTTCAGGATTTACATCCCAGCTATGACAGAAATAACTAAGAGATCTGGGTTGTAGCTACATGTTGGAGTTCTTGCCTAATGGGTATGAGGGTCTGGGTTCAATTTAAAGTACCAAAAAATAAAAGTCCTACCTAATATTTTTCTTTACTAATTATTAAATGTATTCCACATTCAGTGCTTTCCCCCACTGCACCTAAAAGTTAAAAATCAAGCTCCTAAATGGAAGCAATTGGTGGACAAACTCTGTTACTTAGTAAACTTTCCAGCTACAGCATGCTCTCCTAGAAAGCCCATTCCGAAATGGGCACCTGGAAGGCATACAAACCCAACAGTTCATTCTTCCAACTGTTTTGGGTCCAGCTACTCCCAATGCAAAGGAAGAGAAGTGGGACAAAAACCTGTTCCTAATTATTTGGGGGAAAAAAATCACTGGGCTGTGGTACCAAAGGAACCTGAACTAGCCACCTATACTCTCTAATCTGTTCTTCCATCTACAGAAAGTAACCCATACCTAACTTAACATTCTCCTGGAGGTGTGATGAATTGCATAGGTGAGTGGATGGTAAGGCACTGGGTTAGTCAACTTTTCTTTTGCTGGGGCAAAATGCCTGTAACTACAACTTGAAGGATGAAAGGTTCGTTCTGGCTATTTTCAGAGGATTCAGTCGCAGTTAGCTGTTTCTAAGGCAGGAACATCATGGCAGAAGGGCATGGTGGAGGAATGCTGCTCAACTCATGGTGGCCAGGAGAAAAGAACACAGAGGAAAAGAGAGGGCCCAGAGAGAAAATACAGTTGCCAAGGTCACATCCTAATGACCCACCCAGATGCCAGCAATGTGCTTTACTAGTCCTTTAGGGTTTCTTCCAAGTCAAGCAAGTTAACAATCAAAATTAACTGTCACAGGCAGCTGGGAACTTTCAGAAGCCCTATGTAAGTCTATGAGAATGTTTTCATAGGAGCAATCCTATACTCAGCCTGAGATACTGGGGTTGGATTCATCAGCCCTTTCCACATCTGCCATCAGCTCAAGAGCTCAGAGGATTTGGGCAGGCAAATTTTTCAGAAGAAAGGGAGGGACTTGCATTTTTCTTTACAGAAAACAGTGCACATACCCTATAAAAGTTTTAAATGATATCCTACACTTGCATGAAGACACTGACTTAAAAAATGTATAACCCATGCAGCCAATTAGCTAAGACAGAGGAGACTGGACTCCAAAGTGATAATGTCTCAGCCTGGCTCCAGGGAATGGTCAGATACCTTACACATTATCCACTTCAAATGTTCACAATTATGTCCTGCATATATTATATACTTCCACAGTGATTACCCCTTATTTGTGTTTTATTTTCTCACCCTAAGCTCAGTAATTAATCGCCTGTGTATTACATTTATTCACCTGAGATGAGAATGTGCCTTTTGTTTAATGGATAGATAGTAAGCAGATATTTTCCCTCTTTTTTCAAACCAGCTATAGTCTCTCAGAGTACTGAGTCCCCTTTCCTTCTTCCTTTTCTTCCTTTTTCCATTTCTTCCTTGAAGGTGCTGTTCTTTTGAACAGCTTGGGACTAAGAAATGTCCATCACCCTCAACACTGGTCATAGCACATGCTAGAGAGACTTGGACTGAGCTAGTTAGAGACACGAGCTGGTGTTGTTTGCAGGAAGAGGACATGTGGCTTCAGGACTGCTAGAAAGTCTAGATGCTCAAGACTGCCTACCAAGAGCGCATCTCCAAGATCTCTACAAGCTCCAATTACTCTTACATTTCTTTAGAAACCCTACATATCCACGTTTTATCAAATATCCTGCATTTCACATTAAAGGAGATATGCATAAAGTTATTTGAGTTGAACTAAATTGTACTTGATTTGTAAACACTTTATTTTGTAAAAAATTTATTAATATCAACTTATAGTCTTACATTTTTCATTCCATAATTTCCTTCTAGAATTCCAACATTATAATAGAAATGCCAAATCCCCAGGCTCTATGTTTATTGATGCAATAGTCAAAAAAGCCCTATTGCCAACTATTGCTCACTGGTCTCTAAAAAGGTTTACATGGGAAGCAGTTCTTCCCTGGGCCGTTCTCAGCCCTTCCACAGCAGACCTCACCTACTCCACAGTGTAACCAGGGTTCAGCTGGTCAGGAAGTCCAGAAGATTGCTGTCAGAAAGCAGGGAGGGGCCAAGACCAGGGGTAACTGGATTGAAAAAGAAGGTAGGAAACTCACTCCTACAATGAATGTGGAAAGCCTGTCTCTCTCCAAGTCTAACATTACAATTTCGGTTGGACAAAGCAGAAAACCACAGTAAAGGCCAGCATTTTAGCAAAAAGATCCTGGGTCATCCTTCTACAGAGCCCTGGTTGACAGCATGACTATGTCTAGACATAGAAAGACAGAACAAGGCCTTGAAGAGAGTGAAAACAAGACAAACCTAGAAACAACATGGATATTGAATGACCACTGCACTGTAAAAGTGGCTGCATAGGAAATCTCATGTTTGTGGAAAATTTCTGATCAAACACTGGCTAACCACTAACATACACAGACCCATGGACAACTCCTAGGAGGCTAGGCATAAGAAAAAAAAAGGAAGAATTGAAAATATCAGAACATAGTACTGAGAACACAGGGCAAGGAGATAGATTCTTAGGTTAAATACAAGAAAGCCAGGTTAAAAAAGAAAAAGGATGTTTTTCTGCTTCAGTGTGCAAAGAGCTCAGACGTCATCACTCATCTTCACAAGAGAAAAGGTGAATACACTGAAAAATCAACTCTTCTTAGACCCCTCACAGCATTGAGCAAACAGGGCAAACCACTATACTCAAAACTGGAGAGATAAGTAAACAGAAAGCTCCAGCTTACCAGGAGCAGAAGCCACTGGAAATGGTACTTGGGAGGAACATAACATAACAGTAAGTTACAGTCTTAGTCACTTTCTTCCTTGCAAAGACACAATACCTGACCTCCACAATTTAAAGGAGGACAGCTTTATTTTGGCTCACAGTTTCAGTCCACAGTGAGCTGGCTCCAAAGCAGAACAGCATGGCAGAGGAGAGATTCTCATGGCATGGCAGACAGGAAGCAGAAAATCAAGGGAGGATCCAAAAAGGAAGATGTAACCTTCTGGGTCATATGACCCCTCTCTTTCAATCAGGTCCCAGCTCCTAACAGCAAGCCAGCTATAATTTGCCTGTAATCCAGTCACCTTCCAGAAGCCCTGCTCATGATCCCAAGAGGTTTTAGGGGGACATCTAGATATAAACCATAACAATGACTGGTGACTGAACAACTACTAGCTTGAAAAACTTAAAACTCTGGGAAGCCAATCATAGAAAGACTCCCACACTTTGAAATTTTACTTCCAAGAGTTCATCAGGTTTTTATGATAAAAGGGGAAGAAAAATCACTTGCAAAAAAGAAAAACAGCCATGTGACATACATCCAGAAAAACAATAATGCACTATAACTCCAGCATTCTGTTCCCATAACAAAGACCAACCACAAGAGAAATTACTTTATCAGAAGCTTGTCTAACCCAAGAGAATAACAATTAGACAACATAAGCCTCATGTTAGGCAGTGTTTTCTAACTGTAACAAAATACCAGAAGCAATCAACTTAAAAGAGAAAAGATTGGTTTTGGGGATTCTCAGCAGCGTTATCTTAGGCCTATGTGGTGAGGCAGGGCATCATGGTGGGGAATGCATGGTGAAGCCAGCATTTCACCCCACAGTAACCAGGAAGCAAAAAAGAGAAGAAGAGGAGAGGCAAGAGTCCTAGGATCCCCTTTAAGGCTGTGATCCCAATGACCTAAATTTCTCTCGTGAAGTTTTCACATCACAATAGGGAAACACAGAGACAATAGAGGAGTGTTGAAGTCAGGGTTTGCCAGGGAAATAATATAATACAGGACACATAATTTATAGTCTTATTTTATAATAGTTATCCCAAAAGTTAAATAAACAAGAGAATGCAGGGAATCTGTCCACACACTAAAGACCCAGAGAATCCATCTGAGCCCCTGGACCCCACAACAGTGTCCTGCATGAGTCCAGCTGAAGACCTAGAGAACCATGAAAATGCCCCTCATGAGCCCAACTGGAGGCCTAGGACCCATGAAAATGTCTCACACAAGTCTGTTTCACAGAGCTGTGCTGGGAAGGCCCCAAAGTCAGCGCTGGAAACTAGAAAGTCTGTGCCAGCGGGATGAAGGAGCTGTGCCAGTAAGCCAACAAATGTGCACTGGAGCCAGGAAGCAACACTAAGGTAGGGACCAGAGCTCTCCCCCAAAATAACCACAGGTATCCATATCAGGAAGTCAGCGAGACAAGCTTCTTCAGAGAATCAACAGCACACATCTTTCCCTCCAGAGCTGGGAAGTGATGCTCAAGTAAGGACCACAGCTCCCCCAAAGTGAGCCATAGCCATTCTCAGCGACAACAAGGTCCCAAGCTCGTCTGATGATAACAACCAAGATCATATCAGAAAACAAGTTCAACAGGCTCCTCCAGGAGAATCAATGGCAACAGAATAATTGTTGGATCTCAATGTCAGTTTTGGATACTATACCTTGTTTATCCAGTACTATAAATTTTGCTGATTGTATGGTAAAGTACCATAGTTTTATGTTGTTATAATATTATATTACTGCATGTAATAGTTAAGCAAATAAAAGCAAAGTCATAACCAAAGAAAGAAAGAAAATTACCCCTAAATATATCATATTCAAACTACATATAACAAAGACAAGCAGGAAATGCCAAAAGATTTCAGAGGAGAGAAAATCACCTTATCTATTGAGGAACAAAGATAAGAATTACATCAGACATCTTTATAGAAATCATATAATCAAGAAAACAGAGAGACATTTGAAGTGTTAGGGAAAAAAATAATTCACCAACCTAATTTCATACTCTGTTAGATTATCCTTCAATAGTGAAGAAGAAATAAAGATTTCCTCTGGGGGAAAAAAGAGAAAATATGTTGCCAGTAGATCTTTAAGAAAAGTTAAAAGAATGTTCTTCAGAGAGACGGGAAAATATTTAGACCAGAATCTTGAATCTATATAGAGGGTTAGAAAATACAGATATTTTTCATTTAACAACTAACCTGATTAGACTGTTCGGATGTATGCAACACTGCGGGGCACTGTTTGCACTTACAACTACGGTCCATCTTTTTTCTTTTTTCTAACAGTTCTGTAAAGAACCTCAATGTCTTTTTTGTCTACTATACCTCATTTATACAGTACTGTAAGTTTGCTGGTGGTAGAGTACAGTACTGTAGTTCTATGTTGTTATACATTACAGTACTGTATGTAAGAGTGATGTGAACGGGGGTTATCTCAGCGGCGTAAGTGCCTGCTTGGTAAACATGAAGTCGTTAGATCCCCAGTACCAAAACAAAACAAAAAAGTGTTGTGAATAAAAGCAAAGGCATAAAGTTGGAATTTCCTTTGATCACTCTTTTGTTCTGAATACTGTAATGTACATACTACATACAAAATCTTGCTTAGTGACCTATTAATGACCTAGTCACAACAACTGTGCTGTTATTAAGTGAGTAGTATCTATACATGAAAGTAAACTAAAGCCTATGGCTTTTCTTATTCTTAACTGATCTAACAGAGAACCCATTATTCAAATAATAATAGGCACAATGGATTTGGAAACTAAGGGATCGTTTAAAAACAGACACTGTTAGTGTAGATAAGAACATAAAACTATATGTTATCCCAGTCCCAGCATGACTTACTGGAGGTGACCAGCAAGCCAACTAGCCAGTGCTTCTGGTAAGCTGCGCAAGCCATGTGGGGCTCAGGGAGAGACAAGTCAGATTGCATCTCCTGTGAGCCAACTCCGGCCACTCCCAGGCAGCTGGCTCGTTTGGAGGGCAGGCTGAGTTGGTGGTACCTGAGGTACTGGGGGCAGCTGAGTGCTTACACTGCTTGACTGACTTTGCAGGCCTGGAGCTGGTGGTCTGAGCATCTACAGGGAGGATAACAGTGTACAGCATAGCAAATATGCAGGCCTGGAGCTGGTGGTCTGAGCATCTACAGGGAGGATAACAGTGTACAGCATAGCAAATATGGGGGATTTCCTTCTATCTTGTTTTGAAAGTCAATACCACTCTCACTGTTTCATTCCAATTAATTGTTTCGCTTTATTCAATATTCTGTTTTGATTGGTTTTATTCTGTTTTGTTTTGGTTTGATTCTGCTATACCTGATGGCAAGAACAACTCTTGTGAAGACAACAAGATATACTATGGTAGTCACTGTTGTTTTCCCGTTGTTCTGCTTTGAAGTTCTGAACTTTGAAGTTTCATTATTTTGTTTTGATTGGATTTATTCTGTTTTGTTTTCTTGGGTTTTATTATCTTTAAAGTAAAAAAACTATATGTTGATCTATAACAAACTTACTTTAAGATACAGACTGATTAAAAATAAAGGGATGGAGAAATATACATCATGCTAACACTAATCAAAAGATGCTACAGTCATGATAGTAATTTGAAGACTTCAGAGAAAAATTATCAAGATGAAAAGAATATTATATAATGATAAAAGTATCAATTCTCCAAAAATATGTAGCAATTCTTAACAGGAATGTACCTATAACATAGTATCAAAACAAAGAAGGCAAAAACTGATTTAAAAAACTTCAGGGAAAATACACTATCCACCGATATCATTGGAGACTTCATCACACTTGTTTCAATAGTTGAAAGATCCAGCAGGTAGAAAATTAAGCCACCAGAGTATATATCCCCAAGGTAACATAGAATATTCTCCTACAGGGCCACATTTTAGGTCACAAGACACACCTGAACAAACTTAAAAGAAATAATATATAGTCTGTTCTCAAGTCAATGTAATTAAACTCAGAGTCAGTAAAAGAGCTGGAGGTGTAGCTCAGTGGTAGAGTGCTTGCCTAGCTGTAGTTTCAACCACAAAAATACTAACAAAATCAAGAAACAAAAGATAGCCGGAAAGTCACAAAATATTTGAATATCACCTATCTATATAACCCATAACTCAAAGAAGAACACTCAAGAGGAGTTGAAAATATTCTCAACTAAATCAAAATGAAGATGCAACCTATCGCAATTTGTGGGATGAAGTAAAAAGCAATGCTTAAATTTCAAATGCATATGTCAGAAAAGAAGAGAGATCTTCAATCAACACAAGCTTTCCCTTTAAAAGACTAGAAAAATTAACATCAACCTAACGCAGCAGGGAAAAAATAAAAAGTTAGTTTAATGAAATTGAAAATAGGTAACCAACAGACCAAAAAAAAAAAAATCAATGAAAACAAATAAAGTTTGAGAGCAGGAAAAACCCTCCAAAACCTGATTAGGCTCTAACAAAGCTAACCATGAAAACAAGAGAGAAGATACAAATTATGCATATAAAAAACAAAGAGGACAACACTACTGATTCCATGGACATTACAAAGATAAAAAAGGAATTTTGTAAGCAATTCCATGACCAAATTTGATAACCTTGCAAGGCTTAATCTGCCAAAATCCACATTAAAAGAAATAACCTAAGTAGGCCTATTAAAGAAATTGAATTCATAATTAATAACCTTGACAACAGAAAACATTAGGACCAGGCAGCTTCGGTAATGAATTTTACCAAATATTTAAATAAGAAATACCAAGTATCTACTGTCTCTTCCAGAAACAGAAGAACTATTTCTAACTTGTTCTATGAGCCCAGGATTACCCTAGTGCCAAACCAGTGAAACATCTCTGATTTTAACATGTATAAAAGCCTACAATTAATATTATACTTAATGCTTAGAAACTAGATGCTTCTCCCCTAAAACCAAGAACAAAGCAATGGTGTCTCCTGTTACTATTCCTATTCAATAATTTGTGGAAATTCTTAGCTAAAATGAGACAAGCAAAGAAAGTCACAGGTACACAGATTGAAAATGAAGAAATAAAACTATCTGTATTCCCAGGTGATGTGGTTTTTTTATGTAGAAAAGCTCAAAGAATTAATAAAGCTCTCAGAATAATAAATAATAATAGCAAAATCACAGGATATAAGGTTAACACATAAAAATCAATTGTACTCCTATGTATCAGATTACTGGGTTTTAAAATTTAAAATAATTCTATTTATATAACATCAAAATAGAGAAATAATTGGTTATGACTCTAACAAAATATGTATAAAAGGGGGAAAATGAAAGAGGACTTATAGGAGAGATTCCATGTTTATAAACAGGAAGAATTAGTACTGTTATAGTATTAGTTCTCCCCTAATTTGATCTATGGGATCTATGAGGACCTAATAAAAACTCCAGCAAGTAATTTTGTGGATACTGACAAATTTGTAATAAAGTTTATATGGAAAGGCAAAAGAGCCAGAACAGCTATAACAAAACTAAAGTAAAACAAAGCTGGAAGACTTATACCACTCAACTTTTAGATTTACTAAAAAAGTACCAGTAAACTCATCTTTGACCCAAAAAAGGCAATTGAATGAAGTTGATCTTTTCCACAAATGCTGCTGGAGTGGTAGTACATTTTTAGGCACACCAAAAAAAATCTAGATAGAGCTTTACATTTTCACAAAGAATAACACAAAATGGATCTTAGGCCAAAATATAAAATGCAAAACTCTATAAATTTTAGATAACCTGGGCTTTGGTGATATGTTTTTAAGTACGACACCAAACATTGAATCCTGAAAGAAAAACTTAATAAATTGGGCTTCATTAAAGTTAAAAACTTCTGTTCTACAAATTAAAAAACAATGAAGAGATGAAAGAATGGAATATTTTCAAAGCACATATCTAATAAATGACTTATATAAAAAATACACAAAAAACATTTAAAACTCAACAATTAGAAAATAACACAAAGTTTAAAAATTGGAGACTGAACAAACATCTCGCCAAAGATACTGAGATGGCAAATTAGCATGTGAAAAAGGTGTTTAACATCGTATGAAACCAGGGGGTTGCAAATTAAAACATGAAAACATTAAAAATAAAGCTCCATATACCTATTAGAATGGCTAAAATTTTTAAAGAAAGAAACTGACAAGAGCAAATGCTGGCAAGGGTACAGAGAACTAGGAATGCTCCTTTATTACTGGCTAAACCAAATGGTACATCCACTCTTTAAGACAATTTGGCAATTTCTTACAAAGCCAAAAATAGTCTTAGCAGCAGTTTTGTGCCTAAGTATTTACTCAAATGAGTCAAATACCTATCCACGTAAAACATGCATGCTACCAGTCATAGCAGTTTCTCCATAATTGGCAAGAACAGGTAGCAACTAAGATATCTTTCATTAGTGAAAGCACAACTCTTGGTGTGTCTATTCAAGACAATATTCCAAGCAAAAAGAAATATTCAAACAAGCCACAAAAAAGACATGGAAGAACCTTAAATACATACTGCTCATGAAACAAGCCAGTTTGAAAGGACTACCTACTGTATGATTCCAGCATTTTGGAAAAGACTAAACTATAGAAATTAGAGAAGAAAAACAATGCTTGTCAAGGGCCTGGATGGAGAGAGAATGAAGTGGATAGTTAAGTACAGGGGCTATGTAAGATGATGAAACTATTCCCTATGAAACTGGCATATTGGATACATACCTTTGTCAAAATCAATAGTATTGTGCAACATGACAAGTGAGCCTTAAATTATGAGGAATAGTTAACAGCAATCTATCAACATTTGTACATTAATTGCAAGAAATACATCACATTAACGCGAGATGTTAATAGTAGGCAAGACTAGGGGAAGGGTAATACAGAATTCAATGCACTATCTGCTCAATTACTCTATAAATCTAAAATTGCACTAATACAAACTATTACTGTTTTCTAGAAACCACAGGTATATTAAGATACACACACACACACTCAATAGCTACTGTCAAAACTACAGGCATTACAAAACACTGGTGCAGTGGTGGCAAACTCATGGCACACACGCCACTCTACAAAGTTCACCATCACTGCCCTAGAAAATATGTAAAGAAGTTAGAACTCCCAAGTATTACTGTCAAGAGTGGAAAATGGTGTAAATACTTTAGAAAAATTGTAAACATTCCTAAAATGTTGAATCCAGATATATCACACAACCCAGCAATTCTATTCCTGAGAGTATATCTATGAGAAATTAACATATCCACACAGAGACTTGTACACAGTCATAGCAGCTTTATGCATAACAGCCCACACCCAGAAATGGGTTGCTAAATAGACAACCAAAACATGACATTCAGGCAACAGAATATTACTCAGCCATAAAAATGAAAGAACCACAGATCCTTTCCACAACCTGCATGAATCTCACAAATGTTATGCCAGTGGAACAAGCCAGACAGAATGACATCAGGTATTATTCCATTTATTTTAAAATCCCAGAAAAGAAGCATCTTAGAGCCAGAAAGCAGATTAGTGGTGGCCTAGGGCTGGAGGTAGGAGAGGCCAGAGTGAGGATTGATTGTAAATGGGCACAAAGGAGTGATAGAAATGTTCTAAATCCAGGTTGTGGTACTGGTTGCACCATTCCTTAATTCTATTAAAGTCATTAAATTGTTTTATGAAACATAAACATACCTGGGTGAAGCTATTAAGAAATGTGTGAAGAATTTCTTGGCGGAAAGAGAACAGAACCATTCTATGGTGTTCAAATAATCAGAACAAAATTCTAGGAAACTAAGCTTTCAGTCAACATAAGGAAGGACATATCCTGATAATCCTGATAACAGGAATAGCATCACTAACTGGGATATCCAGTTATGGTAGTGTGTTGGCCAACCTAAGAGACTTTCCGAGCTTCTACTCTGTCAGTGGAACCCGGCTTGTCCAATGTGACTATACATATTGGATAGTCTGTTATTTGCAGATGAATGCATTCCAGTGGCTAAACCTACCTCTTAGTAGAAGTAGTCCTAGAGCTAAATAACTTCCTGCCATGAAAGGGATGACATATTCCTCTTAGAGTGAAGAGACGTTAAAATTAGTTAGGGTTTTAAGTTACAACATTTTATGCATACTGTTTATTTTTTTAAAACCCTGCATTGCATAGGTATTCTTTGAAGAACAATGTGATTGTCACTATGGATTTATTTGCATAGATGACTTTTGTCCCCAGGAAAACTTTGAGGTTCAAAGGACTTTTCCAGGAGCCACAAGGCATATAAAAGTTTAAGATAGGGCCTCTGCCCTCAAGCTGCTGGAAAAACCATCTTTGAGGACATAGGTGGGCATATCTGAAGCAATTAGCAGGTATCAGAAACTGTCCAATAAAGATGCAAATTGTAGAATTTAGATAAAATTAAACTGTAGCTGTTAAACCACAGATGTTATCAAGAATTAACTACCAGGATTAAAACATGCTGATGACAAAACTATGCAGCTGAAAAATCTGTCCACACCCAAAATAGTTATTTCAAACCAGAAGTCAAGTAGTCCTGAAAGACTTCTGACACCAATATACTGCCGGATAATATCCATTGAGTGCTTTCATGGGGACAAGAAAAGTCAGTGCTTTACAAAGAACTCATTTAAAGACAGACTCCCACAGATCATTTGGGGATGTGCAAATTCCACAGTGGATTCTTTCTTGAATTTCATTAATCTCTAGTGCCTATATGTGAGATATAAAAGTTGAAAGTTTTGATAGATAAATGCAAGTGAAGTGCTGCCATCATGACAGCATTGCAATTGGATTTTTTTCTTGATAGCTTTCTATCTATGGCCTTGCCTTCTGTTACTCTGAGAGTTTCCAGAACACCAAAATCATAAAAATCTAGGTTATTTCAATAGCATATGAAAAAGGCTCCAAGCTAAGGAATTTTAATAGGCACTGTTAGCAGGACTAAATCCCTAGAATGTGTGCACTAGTGGGATGAACAAATGATCTACCATAAATATTTTCTCATTTGTAGCTGACTCTGATAATCAGAGGTGGAACTGGAATTGCTTTCCCTTGACTTCTGAGTCATCTGTCACCTGTCTCTCTGTCTGTCTGTCTCTCTCTTCCCTGTCTTGTTGTTTCTCCTCTTTCCAACACTCTTTAATGAATTTGATTCCAAGAGGTTTGAAGACATGGTAGACAGATGGAGCCCAGGAGATAACATGTCCCTGAGGACAGTCACCTGGCTTTCTGGGGACCAAATCATCAAGCTCTGCTCCTTTAACACCGTGATCATGTGAGGAATGAGTTGCCTACAGTCTGTCCACTCCAACCCTAGCCATCCCTAAATTGCTGTAAAATCTGCAGGCCATTTTTTGCTGCCCAAGAGAATTTCTGAGGCAGAAACTCTTAGAAATGGGATGAAAACAGCTCAACTAAAATGCTTTTCTTACACAGTGATTTCCCATGAAAATTGATAAAAATTCATTTTCCATTATCTTGTTCATTCAGCTTCTAATTAGCACACACTGTCTGACCTCATTATTCCCCGTGCCTAAATTTTGCTTTTTCTCAAACAAATCAACTTGTGATTCTCTTTGCGTAAGAACACTTCCTGGAGTGCCTTGAGGTACTTAAAGAACTAAAGTTAGTCGCTGTCAATAGATTTTAATTTTTTTTTAAACTACAGAGCAAATATGCTGTAGTGGCATACTTTAAATCCTGTGATTTCTTTGATTCCCTTCTGAAAGTTGTACCCTTTTTAAATTTTCTTAACATATTTTTCAAAGCATAAAACAATTACCTACAGAATACTGTTTTGCCTTCACTTTTTACAGTATCTGTTCAAAGGTTATTCATATTCTTAAAGTTACTTCTAAACTGAGTTTGTAACAAAGTCAAACATTTCTTCTGAAAGGAACCTTCTCCCTCAGAATATGTATATTAGGCTTGGGAATGTAGCTCAGTGACAGTGAATTTGCCTCACATACATGAGGTCCTGAAACAGATCTCCAGCACTAGAGAAAAAAAGAAAGAAAAGAAAAACAATGAGAACACCCAACTGTAAATGTTGGTCACCATGCCGTCTGTTCACCACTGAGCATCAGCTCAGATGATTTATTTTTAATATATAATTCACACAGAGAAAGGGTATAATAAAGCTAGTGAATGGCACTAATATTTGGGATTAAAACCACTCAAGAAATGAAGGGTGTCTTTTTTTCCCCCTTTATATTTTAGGATGTCAGCCAGTTAACTGCCCTGATTACAAGAGTCTCTATAATAGAATCACAAATTTCACTTGTAATTACTTGGAATTGAAGGGAAAATATAGCATCTTTATTTTGTTTCTAGTTGATGTTATTTTCCTTCCCAAGCCCCCATCTGCCACTGGTGAGGAGAAAATAGCTAAAGGTTGAATCCAATTACTGCACTGTTTATTCAGCCCTTTTAGACTATGTCAGATGGGCCTTCTTCCCCACTTCCTGCCTCTCCCTAAGTGAGCACAGCGTGAGCGGAGAGTGCAGCGTCATGCATATTCCCGTGAACTAGAGAGAAAAGGGTACCTTGAGCTCTGGAAAATCATCCTTTGTCACCTAGCTGCTGGGTTCCCTGCCACACACAGTGCTGGAACTGCAGCTACAGTGAATCCTCAGTCTGGTCCTGTGGCTTGGCCAGCATTCTCTCTGATACTCTTGAGTTTTGTGGCCTCCTGGTCCCATAAGGCTAGATGACTCTTTTGTGTCTCAATATACAAGGCTTCTCACCTGTCTAGAGTGAGCCCTGCAGGAAAGCCCATTCCAGGAAGACAGGGTCTTCTCTACTTCCTCCTCTTCCCTGGTGATTCCCTCTTAAAAGCAGGTAAGTGAATTTAGATACTCAAATGCAAGACAGTGCCCTGTTACACATGTTGACAGCCTTGCTGCAAATTCCTACATGCAATGTCAGAATCAGATACTGTCTGGCTGCTTTCCTTTGCTTCCTTTCTACGATAAATCCCAAGCATCCCCAAGACAGATGGATGCCTTGGGGTAAATGGCATATAGTTGAAAAGATGAAAGAGAAAAACACATACATAACTTTCAGAATATTACTTCCATTGCATTTCTGAGCCAGTATTTCTCAAACCATAAGTTTGGATCTACTAGGTATTATTAAATATAGAGTTTCATGATCAACATTCTCCAACTTAAATGGAAAAGACTATATAGGTCAGAAAACAGTGTACATCACACATTGAAAAGCAAATACTTAGGCCATGGAAACAGCTCAGTGGTGCAGCACCTGCCTGGCAAATGCAAGGTCCTGAGTTCAGTTCCCAGTACAAAAATAATAAAAAGCAAACACTCTATGAAAGATTACTTCATATTTTGGGGATAACTGCACTGGCTTGGTAAATGGAAAAGCAAAAAACAAATTCAGCCACTGCAGCTATCTAGCTGGTTTACATTCTCTTCCCTTCCCCTAGTCATTCATTACACCATTCCAATTCTCCCTCCAGAACATCAGTGAACTCATGCCACTCCTATTCAAATAAAATGGCTTTCCATTTCTTAAAAAGTATCAAAATATTTCTGCTTCTTGGTATTCTAGACACCCCAGCCACCACTCCTCCTGATCAGTTTCTAGTATTTGCTTTCAGTGGTGCCCTCTACCAAAGAAATCCAGGATGAGAATAACAGAAAATGCATATGATACTAGCCAGATAACAAATAAAACCTCACTGGTTTGTAGCTGGCAAGGACGCCATTACAGGACGTTTAAAGAGAAATTTCACTTTATCACTTTTTGTTAACATATATAGTAGCTCACAAGGAGCCAATTACGTCATCCAATCAGGCTTAGCAGAAAAGGTAAGGAACAGAAAAGAATTATTAATAAGTAGTATATTATTCTTTTTTATGTGAAAAGTTATCTAATGTGCTTGGAAATGTTTATAAATTCTTTCATTTAGTCTTTTATTTATCATGGCACACATCGAGCTTTATATTTGTTTACAATCTGTCTATTCATTATCAGAGAAAAAAGTCACTTCACTTCGAAGGACATGAGATAGACCATAACTTGTCTAGTATCAATCAAATTACAAGTGACTAGGGCAAAATTAGTGATGTCTTACATATCAGAACTCAAACAGATCCTTTCTGAACAGAAGACAAAGTGAGAATTTCATAATATATTGTTTAATAAAGAAGGCTGAACAAAAATAAGAAAACGACAAAACATCTCACTCAGAATGCTCAGGCCAGTTTAGAATCTCCACCATACCATACTCCTGCCCCGTTACTCAAAAGTGATGATCTTATCTGACAAATAAAAAAGTAAAAACCTGTTGTGTAGAACACATACCCCGGTGACTTTTTAACACATGTGCTGGATCACTCCTAAGCACCTTAGCAACAGCCCAATCCAAAACACACACCAGACTACAGAACTATCCCTTCCCATGGCTTTAGAAGACATAGCCCACACAGTGGGGACCAGTCTCCTGCTCCCACAAAAAATGAGAGAGGCATGTTTAAGGCTGACCTCTAAGAGCAGATTCACCATAGAACAAGACGAGGCTCATGTCTCCCTTGGGCAGCACATGCAAGACCTCCATAGAGCACTTAAAATAAGCAAACCAAATTCATCACAAGCAAGATATAAGAAAATTCCAATTAAACAAAGTGCTTCATAAATAGGTTGTCCTTCGATGTCCAAGACTATAGGATTGAATAAATTATGGTACATCCACACAATGAAATACATGAGAGTCATTAAATATCATGTTCTAGAATGTAATTAACATTGGAAAAGCTATCATATAAAATCTTATTATATGAAAAACTAGTCATAAAAATAGAATCAATTTTCAGTTTGTATTTTAAAAAAACATATATATACAGACTAGAAAAAGACATATATATACAGACTAGAAAATAGACATCCAAAGTCTAACAAAGGTTATTTTACATGATGGAATTTTTTAAGATTTTTTATCTGAATTTTGTAAACTTTATGCAATAAGCATCACTTTAATGTAAGAAAATATTATAATGATAGAAAATTAATTAACCTGTCTAATTCCACTTTTTAATCAACTAAAAAGCAAAATGATTTTGGATAGTGAAAATATCTTAGATCATATCAGCTTTCTGGTTAACACCAATCCAGTGGTCTGATTATATAGTTAGTGAGATAACCAGTCAATCTAGCAAAACAGCTTTTTAGTATGTTTAAACTGGGTTTTTAAAAAAAATTCATACAAATTTAAGACAAAGAAGCAAAATTATACCTTTTCTTCTTACTTAAGCATCTCATAGGGCTTACAACTGAAAACTATAACTAACCATCACCACCGAGGCATTGTAGTTTGGGGTAGTTATTTAGTGACTCACTTCTTCATTTACATTGCTTACTTGCACAGCATTTGTTTCAAAACTTAAGTGTCACACAAATTTCAAAAAGTTTAGTACTTTCTTCTTTTACTGAATAAGCAAATGTTTCTCTTTTCAAATCTCTTGGCTGTGTCAGCTCTACTGGTCTTTTATTTATGTTTTTATTAATTCTGTCCTTTCTGTTTGCTTTTCCTTTTCTAAGTTGGTTATAAAATTTATTTTTTATTTTTACTGTACGTATATGTAAATACACACATATACACACATGCACATATATATTTTCCAGTAAGAATTACTTTGTGTATATCCCATAGCTTCTGATATGCTGCACTTATAGATTATCGTTTTCTATGTACCCCACCATTGTACTTTATATTTCTTCCTTGATCTGATTGTTCCTTAATAGAGAAGTTATTTAATTATAACAAGAGATACAATATATTTACATGTTTCAGTCTTAAGCACACTGTTAAATATTCCCATGCTGCCACTCAGCCCCTTTGCTAGTGTCACCCGTGTCGCATTTGACTGACAAGTCTGTCAGCAGTTTCCTCCAGAAGGGCCTATGGCAGTACCATGCCAAGCTGTGTTACAGCCTGAGGCAGAGGAAAAATAAAATTTTGATTTTTTTAAATCACGAGATTTTTGAGGGGTGCATTTTAACATTACATAATATGTTATTGATTACTGAGATTTCTGTCACTGTCTTAAATTTTGCAACCAAGGCACCTAATATTGCTTTGATTACTATATGCTCCATGTTCGTATTTTAGAGTGGCTGGCTCATTCTCTCTCTCCCTCTGGAAACTTCTAGGTGCTATAGTATCTTCTGGTAAAAGGTGGTATAGAGAAGTCTAATCCAAGATGATTTATTTTTTATATAATAAACATTCACACACATACACACACACACACACACACACTTGCCAGTGAGTCTTTGTCCTTACAGTCTAGTGACATTGGTCTGATCTGTTTTGGCATTGATCATGCTGGGTCAGCTCTCCCCAGAACACAGTCTGACTTTTCAATGTACAGATTTAAGGGATTTTTCCCTTTTGAATCATACTTTGCAACATTTGCTCAGTTATCACTAGTTTTAATTACTTCTTTAAGTGTTCTACATAACTGTTGGATCTCCTTTGCATATCTTTTGTGTCTATCATTTCTCTCTTATTTTTCAACTTATTTTATTTCTATTTCACAGTTGCCCATTTTCTTACTTTATCTTTTACATTCCTTACACTGTTTTCCATGTTATTACCTCTCCCAATGTGGTCTTAATTTTTACATTGATTAATTTTTGTCCCTCAATTTCGTGCCTGGATTCTTCTAGCTTATATCTCTTCTACTACTACTTGTCCATCTCTTCCCTCAAATACTGCCTTTCCACTTGGTGGTTCCCGTTGATTCACTGGGTTGTTTTGTACATTTGTGCAAATATATTCATTCAGTTTTCATCTACTCCATGACATTTTTCTAGTAAATACTCATCATCTACTCATATATTGTGCTGCATCTGTTTATGTTTTTGTTTTGTTTTGTTTTTGGAGGGTTTTTTGGCACCAGTGATCGAACTCACAACCTCGTGCTTGCCAGGCAGGCGCTTGTGCTGCTGAGCTAAACTCCTGACCCGATGTTTTTTTCTCATAGCTTCTCTTGCAGACATTGTTCTATTTCCATTATTTTTACTTATTACTGAATGAGTTACTTTTCATATTTGTCGTGGTGGTGCTGGTGGTGTTTGCACTACTGAGACTGAACTCACAGGCTTCACCATGAGCCACATTGCCAGCCCTTTTTTACTTTGACATATGGTCTCCCTAAGACACTAAGTTGCCCAGGCTGGCTTTGAACTTACAGTCCTCCTACCTCAGACTCCCAAAATGCTGAGATTACAGACATACACCATGATACCTCCTTGAATAAGCTGCTTTTTAGTGAACCAGCTATTTGTACATCTTTCCCATGGAAGAGGGTGGAGACCAGATTCAGGGCATGGGAAAGCCCTACCCAAAGAGAAGGCTTAAATGTACTTTTTGTCTGACAAAATAAAAACAAGTATTATCTGAACTAAAAGCTACTAGGTGCAGTTGGCAGTGGATGAACCCTTCGTAAAATAGGGAGAACATGCGAAACTGAGGTCCTCCCTCCAGCTTCAACCCATGAAGCTTAGAGGACTTGCCATCCAGGCAGCAGCTTTGGGGCAAAAAGACTGCGGAATTCTTCTGCGGGGGTC
Organism: Hydrochoerus hydrochaeris; assembly: GCA_004027455.1. NCBI lineage: Eukaryota > Metazoa > Chordata > Mammalia > Rodentia > Hydrochaeridae > Hydrochoerus > Hydrochoerus hydrochaeris. The sequence goes on along the minus strand of PVLA01007935.1, from coordinate 27,783 downwards.
TCCTAAGTCCAAAAGTAAGGCACACACATGCTGTCATCAGGGACTCCTTGTTGAGGCCACAGCCAATCGCTCTAAATTTAATGTAAAACCAGGCACCCGGGCAGCAAGCCCACGCATGTACTGATGTTCTTCAGACTCTTATTCCCTGTTTTGATCAGCTCTGGCTGCCTTCCCATGGAATGTAAATGCATTCGGTTACAAGGCATTGCACAAAGGTAGCCACTAAATGTACATAGAAATATGCACCTATCCCTCCCTACGTAAGACAGGTGTTGGTTTAGTGGGTGCACAGCCTCCTCCTAGCAATCCTTTGGCATGGGCGTCACCAGCTGAGTTGCTCTGCCACGCTTACCCACTCCAGCAAGGAGCAACTCCACCTGGGACAGCAGCCACCGCCGAGACCACATCCTCAAGGCACCCTTGCCCCTACTGGCGTGGGCTGCTTTGCCTCTCTCCCATCTGCCTGTGGAGCCTCAAAGGAAGCTCTGCTCCTCCAGCAGAGCCAGCCCTGAACAGTGAATTTATGGGAACTATGTTGTCCCTTTGTTTGCTGCTGACAAGCGTAAAGAACCACTTTCGCTGCTGCTAATAACGGTTAATTTATCACATCCAGCCAGGGCTGACCTCTGGGTGTCCCGCCCCTCCATCCACCTTCACACCTGCTCAAGCTAATTGTTAGAGCCAAGTGTAAATGAAAATCAACTGGGCTAATAATGAATGGAGCCCATTACTCCAGCACACTGCTTTACAAAGGTTTATCAAGAAACATTAAAACCAGTCCTCTGGTCACAGTTCCCTGTTTTATAGATGAGGGAAAGTGAGTAAATAAGGGGAGGCCAGCCCGTGAAAACCAGCACCAGACCGGAGACAGAACATGTGCCTTTAACTTCCTGAACTCTGCAACAGCCCTTCCTATGTTTTCCAAACCTCACTCATTGAACAAAAAAGAACGGCTTAGGAAAGGTTTCTCCCACTCTCCCAGTGTTGCTGTCATCTGTTTATATAAGCAAATGAGATCATTACTGGATATGAAGACCTTAATTAATATGCTAATCTCATTCCTCCACCAAATCCATTTTTTAAGGCAGCCATCTTCGTGGCTCCTCTGTTCCCTGTCACAGCCCCCGAACTGCTCTGCCACTCCTATCCGGAAAGAGGGCTCATTTCCAAATGACTGACCGGAAACAAGCGGAGTCCCCTATAAAGATGATTGAGGACTTTCAAGAGGCAGCTACTGGCTGATCAGGAATTATCCACTATAGTTCAAAGATGTGGCTCTGGGAGAGTCTAAGAAATCTCTTCCTATCACCAAGCTGTCAGTTAAACATATTGGAGGAAATGTTTTCTAAAGTTTCTTCCATGTTATATTTTTTCATTTTTAACATATTTCTAAACAGTCAGGATCTCCATTTAGAGCCATAAATTGGAAATAGCCATCCTCCAGCAAATTCAGTTCCAAGAGGAAATGCCACCAGCCTCAAGTAATTGAGGATACACTTTACACAGATTTCTACTGAGTGACCCCCAGACTCAGAGACATGTTCGGACCTTCACGTCAGCAGTGCAAAATTAGTTTGTACCAAATATCAAGTCATTCTGTGTTTAATCTGAATTAGTCACTACAGAATACAAGCACCCGTATTACAATTTAGGTAGCAGGACTGACTAGCCCATGACCTTAACTTCTTGCCTAACTTCTCAAAAGTCTACTCTTAAACTCTGCATTAGCAAGACCCTTCACCATCAACCTTAATCTGGGAACCTCCCCAAGCAGGTTTCGTGGTACAGTATGTTATATAGAGATATACTGATCAGTGACTTCCCTGGTATCTGCCTAATAACCTTGGATTTGAGAGTACTGGTACCAATTTATACTGCATAGCATCTGCTGGGGATGTGGGAAAGTCCAGGTAGGTGAACACAAAACCAGTATAAACTGGTTTCCAAGGAATAAGATATAAACTGGTGAAGGGAAGTTGGAAGGGAGGGAGGGAAAGGGGGGGAACAAGCGAGATGGAGTGGATCAGAGCAGAATGGAAGAGAAGAGGAGAAAGTGGAGGCAAGCCTCATGATCATACAACTGGAAAAAATGGGTTAAATTACATTTAGTATGAGTCCATTTTTTCAATGCAGGACTTCCTAGACATTTTCAGTCTTCTTTTAACTTACGTAAATATATAAAAAGAACCCTCATTTCGAATAACATCTGTGAATACCATAATACCAAAGCATTCTATAGAATAGGATTAGAACACTACTTTAGAACTTCCTATCCAAGTAAAGAATACACTGCTAGGGCCAGGGATTTAGCTCAGCAGCCTAAGTGACTGTCTCGCAAGTGCAAGGTCATGAGTTTGATCCCCGCACCAAAAAAAAAGAAAAGAAAAAAAGAATACACTGCTACAGAATAAAAAAAAAACCAATAAATTCATTTACTAACATGTCTGTGGTAAAGGATAAAAGCTTTGCTGGCTTCATTTACATGAAAGTTAAATGATTTTGGGGTAATTAGGGATTTTATATTAGCTATTTTTGCAATAAGTCTGCCTAACAACACATCTCAGACACATATATCTTGAGGCTCAGCTGGCTGGAATGGTTTGGCCTCAGCAGCAGGTCAAATTCAGGTAGATTCTACTGATTTCTCATTTAGGGATTCAGGCTGAAAAAGTACTGAACACCTCAGTGTACTTTTCTCTCAGTGCTGGGGGGAGCAGAAAATTGGTAGCATTTTTTGCCATCTTCTTGAGCCTCAGCTTGCAACTAGTGCCCTATTACTTTACCATTTTGCTATCAGCCAAAGCAAGTCATATGGTCAACCCCAATATAAGTAGGCCAGGAAGTGTATTCCATTCACAGAGAAGGAAGGGAGGGTAGAGGGAAAGGTAAATTAGCAATGTCTATCACATGGACCACAAATTCCAGATTTAACTGCTTGTGGTAACTTGATTGTATTTCTATATCTTCAAAACATGTAAGTCCTGGTTCACGATTTGAAAATATAGATGCTGAGACTTAACTACAAGAATACAGACTCCATTTCTATTCATTCTTTCTCCTACTTTGGGCAAGTCACTCTGTGTGCTAATCTAGGGGAGTTAGAAGACCAGGGTGTCAACCTTTTATGTAAGAACAAGGACCAGTGTATACATTTTCTATGGAAAGTACCACAGACTTAGCAGCATGAAACAACACCCAGTCATTACTCACAGAGTCATTACTCTGGATGAAGAGTCCGGGTAGTCCAGTTTAACCTAGTCCTGGGCAAGGCCAGGGTCAACATCAGGCGGCCCGGCTCTTCAGTGAAGGCGCTCAGGTTTGCTGAAAGAATTCATCTTCTTTCAGGCATAGATATCATGGAATCTTGCTTTTTCATATCCAAGGAGAGGAGACTCTGTAGCAATTCTGTGAGCAAGACAGAGTCATACATCATGAGATATAATCCCAGGACTAAGAGCTCAGCATCTATTGCTTAGAAATCAAATCACGGGCTCTTCTCACACACAGGATGAGGGACAGAGCACCAAGAGGCGGAGATTACCATGGTCACCCTCAGGTCTGTCCACCAGGCTACAACTCTAAATATATGTCATTTCTGTCCCACTTCCTTCCAGCTTTTCCCAGCTTTTCCTAATGTCAGGTCACTCTCAGCTCATATCCTAGAATTGCCCTCACACTAGAGGCTCATGCTCATAGTTCTGCATCATATTCCATGTTGAGATCTTTTCCAGGATGGACACTTTTTCAGTCAGTTGGCCAATACTGCCCAATCACTGAATGAATATTCAGTGCTGCTAACCAGAACAGCCAAGAAATCATTGCAGTTAAAAAAGGCCCTGGGTATCAATTATCATGATTCATGTCTGTGCCTGATGTGACCAACACTAGTCAAACTGGTTATGTGTGGAGACACAACCACTGACAAGAACAGCCACACACAGCTGTATCTACCCTGAGCCGTGTCTACCCTGAGCCAAGACAGTCAGTCAACTCCAAGGGATTAAATATCAGTCAAGGAAATGAGTTGGCAGCATAAATATCTAACAACTGAATGATGACCAGAAGTCTCACTTTGCCATCTCTCTCACACACATACACACATACACACACACACGATCCCAGAAAGACAGACAAATAACTGAAATTATGAGTCATTCTCCTTTTCCTAAAAGCTATCCCAAAAAATCTGTTGAAAACCTGTTGCATTCCAGGTTCTCTTTTTAGTGTTTAGAATAGAGATGAATGACTGAAATCCCCATTCCTAGGGATAAGAATTGCTCTTTAAACCTTTCTCTTCTGTGTTATCCCACAGTGGATAAACAAGCTAAGCAATTTCCTCAGAGGTCACCAGCCATCAGCATCTAGGATATTTCCCATTGCTCTTATTCCAACCCCAAGACTTGGTCAAGATTTGCTTTTGCTATTGGAAAATTGAATGCCTATTCAATTATTCCAATAAGTAATTGGAACGGGCTTCCTGCTGTCTGCAGGATTTATAGAAAATGTCATGTGATAAAATCATATTTACTATGTATCCATTACAACATCTGAGGTTAGGAAAACTTTGTGTTCTACAAACAGCTGAAAGCCAAAGATCACCTAAAACAAATGTAGGCAGGTTCAATACGAATGCTCACAGTGACACACAAACAGGGCACGCCTGGACAACAGGGTCTTCCCCTTCTCTGTACTATTTCTGGCAGTAACTTTACACATTCCCATGCCTTTTTTATATTAGAGCTTTAAACAGCAAATAGATGACAAGCTTACTTTAATAATCATTTATCATAAGCTTGGTATTGGGGGAAAACAAACTCTTGACAAATACCAAGGACTCCTTTATTCTTAGCTCCCCTTTATTGTCAAGGACTCCTTTATTCTAATGCAGTGGCTCCTGGAAAACTTTCCTTTTCAAGGATTCTTTTTCAACCACAATCAATAATCTACAACCAACTTTGTAATCTCTTTAGAAAACAGGACCTTTTCAGCTTTGGAGTTTTCAAGATAAAATGCATTGCTGGATACCTACAGGCCAAAGAATTAACTTTTTTTGTTGTTGGTTATTAATCAGAGTAATAATACTCTGTCACAAAATGGGAAGTCAATAGTTATTATTAATTTTAGAAATTTAGATTCAAAATGGATTTTAGAACACAGCTGGTCATGTCCTTTCCAAAGACTGATTCTCCTTAGCAATATTTGCTGTGTCTGTTCAACTTTTGCTTTGAAAGCCTCAGTGACAGAGAGCTCACTGCTTCACAGGAAGGTTTTCTCTTCTTATATCACCCTAGCAATGTTTTTCTTATTCTACTCAGTTTTTCCCTACATTTTTAACTCACTATCCTAGCTATTTTCTTTGATATCTCAATAGGGAAATCCAGCTCCTTCATAAAACAATCTTCCAAGTATCTTTAGTCTCCTACCATATCCTGAATACTCTCTTCCAAAGGTGTCCAGATCCTTGAATCCTTCCTTAGAACATGACTTGTGTTCCATTATGTCCTGTATTCTGATTTCACACCATGGATTTCAACCAAGATCTTGTAACTATTATTCTTGTACTCAACAACACAGCAACAGCACCTAGGATAAAGGAAACTTTATTTTCTACATAATTCTATGCTGCAACTTGCAAGGAAATGCAAAGTTTCTGAGTGAGACATTCACTCTGGATGTAATCAATGGCAGGATACACGGGGGTTTAAAGTTGGAGAACAAGCACTCTATGCCCCAGCTTCCCACAATCTCTGAGAAGAGCCAGAACTGAATGAAAAAAACAAACAGTGCATGAGGCTGTTGCATTGCAATTCCAGGGCACTGAAGCCTCATCCGTTAGAGCAAAACTTTCCACTTTTCCTACTGTTATCTGCCCTTTGGGGTCCAGCTGAACCCCACCTCTTCTATAAAATGCTGCAAATGGCAGGACTATTTGTTGAGTTCCCAAAGTGCTTGCATGCAGGCCTGTGCCAGACTCGGAGCCTTCACCTTCTAGTCCTGTGCCCCTGGGCACCAACCCTCCTGTTCCCTGACACCAGCTTCCCAGGTGCACATACAAGTGCTTCAGCCTCTCTGGAAAGCTTGGGATTTCCAGTGCCAATGACTTTTCCCTACCCTGCTCTCAGCTATGCTCAGAATATTGGATTACAGATCTCTAAATCCAGGGTACACCCAGAATTATGGGGCAAGAGAAGAAAGTTATCTAAGAAATTAAAATTAACAAAAGGCAATGCACATATAGTGCCCTGGCCTCTGTGGAAATCATTGTAGAATGTTACCCACTGTGGTGGATTAACTAACGGGCAACCTGGAACCCCCAGCTGAACTAAGCCAGCATGGTGCTGGCTGTGGAAGGCCCACCTGAGGATCACTGCCAACAGCATAAAAAGAGAACAGGTGGGAAAGATGGTGTGCTGTTGATTCTCCTAGAGAAGCTTGTTACACTGGTTTTCCTGGTATGAATTCAGCTGTTATTATCATCAGAGGAGCTTGGGACCTCGCTGTCACTGAGGATGGCTATGGTTCTTTTTAGGGGAGCTCTGGTCCTTACCTTGAGCATTGCTTCCTGGCTCCAGTAAGATCCCTCAGCCTGCTGGCACAGATCCTACATCCCGCTGGCACAGACTTTCGGGCCTTCCCACAGTAGATCCTTGAAGTAAACTTCTATGAAACATTGTTGTGGGCCCTTGGTCTTCAGCTAGACTCATTCAGGACACTGCCACGGGATCAAGGCCCTCAGCTGGATTTTTTGGGTCTCCAGTGTGTGGACAGATCTCTCACACTCTCATGCATTTGACTCTGGGTGAATATTATTATTAATATAATAATTGCACACCCTGACTACAAGCACCCACAATTAGAGATGACTTATAAAACTAAGGTGCACTCCAAAAAGCATTCTCTGCAAAGCACCAATCCCAACAACAACTACTGTAAAATGGTCTATAGAGTAACCAGACATTTTGTTGAAGAAATAGACAAAACTTGTGGTGATCTGCACAAGCACGGAGAAAGGAGAGTTTACAGCAATGACGGTGAACTTTTTAGAGACTGAGTGCCCAAGCTGCAACTCAAAACCCATTTATTTATCACAAAGTACCAACACTGCAATTCAACCTGAGCATGCAATGCTCACTACTGGGGCAACTTGGCTGCGTGTTGACAACAGGTTCTGTGTACCCACTGTGGCACACATGCCACAGGCCTGCCACCACTGGTTCACAGCAAAATGACTGTGCTCGAGACTTACTTCAGGTCTAGTAATCAATGATCCAGTGCTGATGGGCACCGGAGGAGAGCTATTCATCAATTTATCCCTCAAGAATACTCACAGAGGGCACCCCTCCAGGAAGCTCCCAACTAGGAATACAAGCCACCTCTGGAGTACACCCAAAGGAGACTGCCTGGTATGAAGAGCACATAGCAGTCACACTCTTATCGCCAGTTAATACGTCACCACCCAGCTTGTGATTCACTCTCCCGTGGGATTTGTGCATGGGAATTGATTTCTCAGTCTAACTCCTTCTGGGGAAATGAATTGAGTCATTTGTTGAAATGCTAAGTAACAGAAGCTGCACTATAACTATCCCCACCCTGGTGCTGATTCTGACTCTGATGCCCTAGTTCCCTTAAAAACAACACACTCGCCAAAGAGTAGGGGACAGGGACACTGCAGCCTCTCCTCACTCATCAGACCCTCCACTGCCAAATTTACCAGTGCTGCTCCCTCCGTGGGAGAAGTTGCTGCAGTGGTCAGATTCGGAGACATCCAACAGAACCAGTCAGCTGTCCTTATGCGCTCAACAGTTACTCTTTACTCTCTGCCCTCCCTCTACTTCTTCTGAGATAGCAATACAGCTGGCACCAATTACCTTCCTTTCTCCTCCTACAAGCTCAATGGAAAGTCCTGGTTTCAATGTGCAAATTGGTGGCAAGGTTTTGAATAGAACAGATCAGTGGTAGTGAAGCTATTAACATGTATGCTGCAGCAAGATATGCATTATCACTGAACACTTAAAGGTTCACCATCGCTGGAAAAGGATGTACCACTTGACCTCAAGCGTAAGCCTCATTTCTCCTAGATCATGATGGTGAACCTGTTAGAGTTTTCAATGATACAAACAGCCCACTGCAGCATGCACAGGATTCCTACATCATAACTTCAGCCCTGAATTCTCTCCTGAACTTCAGATCACCATCACCCCTCCCAACTCTGGCCACATGTCTCCCACAGTATGTCCTATATATCTCCACCATAACTTCCTACAAACATCTCGATTCAACACACATGCAGCTCAACTCGTAAGATTCTTCCCCAGATCTACTCCTCCTGTTTTCCCAATGCCAAATCTGGGGAGACAATGAGGCATTCTTGCAGCACATGTAGCAATGTGGAGTGTTTAGCCCCAAGTCTGCACACACAAGTATGCACACACATACATCAAAATCTTGGACAGGCTTACTCAAAGGTACATGATCTATTTTTAACAGAAAGGGACCTCTTTTCCCTTTCTTCCTTTACTTAAATGCAGGCTGCTGCTTCATAGTAATTCCCACCTTCTTACCCTGGCTAACTCACCCCCTCATAGCCTTTTCTCCAATAAGTGTTTCCTGACCTCTTGAGAGCAAGTTCAATGTCTGTACCCTGTACTCAAGGTTCTTGGTGAAACCCTGGCAATGAATACTTTGTGCTATTCCCACGAGTTAAATCCTATCAGGATTTGAGCTCCTGAGAACCTGGCTGTCATTATCTTTGTAATCCAAGTGCCCCATAGAAAATTAATGCTCAACAGTGTTGGTGGAATGAATGAATAGTAGATATTTCTAATAAATATGGATGAGCTGAAAGAGTAGATACTTTAAACTCCAGGCCTCAGATTTTAGCCGACAGTAACCCCGACTCATCATGTGACACTGGGAAGTCTCACTGCTCCCAGAATTGAGATTTGTATCTTCAAGCCCACCTTGCTCATGGGCTGTTGGCAAGTTACATGAAGTGATAGCATGCAAGTGGTTTTATAAGATTGTTTGGTGGATTTGTTGGGGTGGACAGAAGACAGTACAGCTTGGTGGGGTGGGGAAACAGGAAATTTGTGATATTTTACTCAAATTCATGTGTCCTCCACTTGGAAACCAGAAACCATGTCAAAATAACACCAACACTCAAAGAACAGCTGGCTAAGATTATGACCAGAGGTTAGTGGGGCATAGTAGGGAGCCCTCCCAGACTTGGAACACTTTACTCTTTCACATGTGTATGGAATGTAGGCTCCCTTCATGGTAGAAAGAAAGACACTATCCTTAGTCTCCCCTGGAAAGAAAAGGCTATGATGCTAAAACTAATCCAAATGGGACTGAAAAATGGTTAAAGTCATAAAGCTGCTCAGCATCCATTAGCTATTCAGGCATGGGCAACACATACGCACTAACAGTAACCGTGGTTTTTAGCCTTTGGAGGTGGAGAGATGAACCTGGCTTCCTGCAGACCACATATGCTAATAGAAAAGAAAGTTTTTTTGGGGAAAAAAAGCCAGTCAAATCTAAAAGACCTGTCAACACCAGGGTCATCAGCGAAGAGCTAACCAGGAGAGAGCAGAAATCAAAGCTGTCTCTGCCGGCCCTGCACACTCTGTTCGGCGGGAGCCCATGGTGGTCACAGCTCCTTTAACAATATTTATAATGAAGGAACAACGCTGGAGATGTCAACCCTGATTATTCATAAAGCTTTCTCCTGCTCAGATCCACCCCGGGGCTAACAGTAAAAGTACCTGATTCCCAATTCTCAAACACAAAAGCATACAGAGCTTGAAAGAGCAGCTGACTAATAAAGTTTGCATATCCCTAAGAAAAAGAGCACACAAGGAAGAAGAAAAGGAATGGCAAGATTAAACAAAAACAGTAAGCTCGGATGGAAAATGATAAAAATTTTAAAAGGCAAGAACTTAAAATCTATTTTCAGGGTTTTTTCTTTTTTAATGTCCTTGTTCATTTACATTTCAGTGTGAGCCATCCGGAAGGAAAAGCTGTTTCATCTCCCGACTATAGCACAGAGATGATACTCCGAACACTTACTATGGGCGAGATGTGGCTCAGCTCTGTTCTGCAGAGTGCGCTAAGGGCTTTACAGCGTGAGGCGGCCAGAGGGAGGCTCCATCTCTGCTCCTGTGAGGCAAACACTTGGAGACCGCGCTCCCACGGTGGAGTCATAAGCGTCCCAAGCCAGCCTGCATTCACGGCTCCCTGGACTTGGCCCGTGAGCCGCTCAGTCGGTGGAGCACTCCTCCTCAGTTTCCTCAATTGCGCCCTAGGATCTTCCTTCAAGGATTGCTGACAAATAAGAATAAAGCCCAAGACTTTGGGTGAGAAACACTTTCCCCCCAGATAAGACCCAGCGGGAAAATAATCAGCCTTGAAAACTAAGGATCAGAAAAGTCAGCCCCACTCAGCCTGCCCTCACCTCACCTGCCTTTCAGAGCCGCCACTGAGCAAGAGAGCACTGATGGCAGGTGAGGCAGGGATGGGCTGACCCGGGTGGGCCTTTTTCATCTCTGCTTTTCCAGGCTGATTATTTTCCAGCTAGATCTTATTTTCAGGGAAACATGTTAAAAATGTCACTTGTTTGCTGCTGTTATCAATCCTGACATATCCATCTAGTAGAAATTAAACTGTTTCATGCAGGAATGGCACACTTCTGTAATTCCAGCACTTGGGAGGCTGAGGCAGGAGGACTGCTGTGACTTTAATGCCAGAATGGGCTACATGATGAGTTCAAGGCCAGCCTGTACTACATAGCAAGACCTTGTCTTAAAACAAACAAACAAACAAACAAAAAACATTAAGCTGTTTTTTAATTTGTATGGTTCTGACAGAATGATTTCAGGTTATAGAGATGATTAATATTATGTGCCAAATACTGATTCTTCTCTCCTACCTGGCTAAAATGATATTCTCTCACCCTTATAGTAATAAGGGGCCATGTGACTGGTTCTGCTAGACAGTTGTGGGAGCGAACATCACGTGTCACTTCTTGGCAAAACATTTGTCTGAGCAAAACCCTCCCATGGGCTGACACATGCAAACATATGAAATGACGCTGACACATGCAAATGATTGTCAAAACATTTGTCAGTGCAAAACCCTCCCGTGGCGATGATACATGAGAATGTTTGACATGACGATGACCCCAGCATCCTGACTCCTGGGCTACGAGAGAGGACAAAGCTCTGCATCCCTATAATGAACTCAAGAAACAGGACAAAAATGGGCCATTGTCATTTTAAACCACTAAGATATGATGTGGGTGTTGTTTGCTCCTGGAGCACAGCCCACCCTAGGCTGACTGAAACACAGCTGTTCTCACATTTGTTGTTTTAGAACTCAAACTTCACCACACCTGGATGGTAAAACTAAGCCCTATGCCACATGTTTTTGCATGCATTATCTTTAGTTTGTACAAAGCATTTTTTTTTGATTTGCCAATTTTTTTTATTTAAAGAGAAACAAAAGCATGTAAAGGTTAGAGATAATACAGAATTCCAAAAAAAAGGATAAACAATAAGAAATCACTAGTTAAAAAATTACATATTGTCCTCTTAGAAATAGTTGTTCAAGTTACAAAATTAAAGCATACAAAGTAGACAGTCAAACAGTGAGAGTGTAAACAGCTACGCATGAATGAATCTCTATATGTATTTCTATCCTTTCTGTATTAGAGGGAAAAACAAAACTTAGCAAGACAAAACAAAACAAAACAAATTCCTATAAAAACATGAACCCAAAAAGTCATATAAAACCACAGTACAAGGTGATCTACAATGATTACTGTGTTGTTTCTTATTATCTTCAATAGAATGTCTATATCATCAGGCATAATTGAATGTAGCAGTTATATATAATTGAGTAAAGCAGTAAATAATGATATTAGTAAAAATAAAACATTGTAGACAGTATAAAACTTCAAAGACAGGTAATAATCAAACCAGAGTGGATATTCTAGTGGATCTTGTCATCTTAAGTACAGTTGCCTATACTCTCAGACTTGATACTATCAATCATAACAGCTTTGAATAAAATCTATCAATACAAAACAGCAATTTAACAAACCAGATTTGATTATGATCCGTCATGGTAAAACAGTGTAGGTTTTACAGAGCTTTAGATTAAGTTAATAGGAAATTAAGGATGACTACCGTACTATATCCTGTTATTTTCGGGATTGCTGTTAGTGCCCTCAAATCTAGTACAGGTAGAATGACTGGAACAGAATATAATGCATCTAAGCAGAGTAGTGTGAGTAATGTGGGTTTTAAATCCTGGTGCACTATTAACAGTATAGTGTATCAAGGCCATCTATGTTAGCGATTCTAGTTATCCTTCTCTGCCTCATTTCTGCTATACTATTTTTCTGCCTTTGTTTGTCTAGTTTTCTCCTTCATTCTACTGCCTGTCCCACTCATTGAGGCCTTTCTGCCACTGTTCCTAAAATACTGGTATTTTTTTTCTCTCTCTCTAGAATGTCCTTCAGTATTCTCTGTAGTGTTGGATTGGTGGTCACAAACTCCCCCAGTTCCTCTTTGTCATGGAAGCATCTTGTTTCTCCATTAATTTCTAGGGACAGTTTTGCAGGGTACATCAATCTGGGCTGGAGGTTATTTTCTTTTAGGGCTTGGAAGACTTCGCTCCAAGCTCTTCTTGATCTGATGGTCTGTGTCGAGAAGTGAGCCATGATTCTGATGGGCTTACCTTTATAGGTAATCTGTTTCTTTTTTCTGGTGGCTTTTAATAGTCTGTTTTTATATTGAATTTCTGGCATCTTGATTATTATATGCCTGGGTGTAGCTCTGTTTTGGTTGTAGGTGGCTGGAGTTCTGTATGCCTCATATAACCAAATATCATTTCCTTTTCCCATGCTTGGGAAGTTTTCCTTAATTATTTCCATGAATAGCCTTTGTAATTCTCCTGTATGTATTCCTTAGTTCTTAGTTCACATTTCTTATTCTTAAATTGTAGATTCTCTTGTCATCTTCTAGCTTTTGTATTGTTACTGCCTGTTTCCTTGTTGTTTTTAAGAGATCTTTCCTTTTATGATCACACATTGCCAACTTGTCTTCAAGTTTTGATAGTCTATCCTTAGTTTCTTTTAAAGAGTTTTGCCAGCTTTCAATAGAGTTTTTAATTTCCTGGTAATCTCTTTGAATCTGCTTCATGTATTCTATATTTTCTTTCTATGTTTCTCTTCTTTTTTTGTGTTCCTCTATTCTTCCATCTGTATCATCCTGAGAGATGCTTCCTGAGAGCATTTCTTTTATTACTCTACTCATATCTTGCTTTACCTGATTTAATATTTCAGTTTTGAGCTCATCTACAAGGTCCCAAAGATATCTCTTAATGTCCATTGAAGCCATGTCTGATGTTGTGTTTTTGCTGCCCTCAGTCTCCCTTGTTTTTCCTTTTCCTGGATCAGTGCTCTCAGGGTTCTGGGCTGGAAACCTCCTCCTGCTTCTCTCTCCTGTCATAGCCCTGGCTTCCTCCATACGGGTTACAGTGCAGGTCCCAGCCCCTTCCCTGTTGGCCACGTTTTCTCCGAAGCACACTGGCAAGGGAACTCTGCCCTCTCCTGCCTGCTCTTGTCACTGAGGTGTAAGCAGCGGCTGTGTTTGCCTGCCCCTCCCCACAGGGCCAGCCAAACTTCAGGGGCCTTCACTGGTTAGTACTTGCTAGGTGCAGGGAATCGATTTGGGACGACTCATTGGGTCCTGGCCAGGGGTGTGGCCCAGTCCAAGCAAATCCCACAAATCTGCTCTTGGGAGGGAGGAACCAACTGAAGTCACTGTCTCTCCCAGTTCAGGCTCCTCCTGCCCAATTCAAACATGTTGCCCATTTGGTCGCACCCTTCCCGTGGGGGGGTCTCATTCCCAGCACTGACCGTGGATTAATGAAGGTCCCTTCACCAGCTCTGCTCTCCGTTGCGCTCACCAACCCCTGACTTCAGCGCTGCTGTGCTTCCTATGAGTGGCGGTGGGAACGAGTTTGCGTGACTCTGCCGGTCGGCGCTGATTCAGGCCTTTGCAAACTTGGCAGATCACCACGAAAACGCTGTGTCCCATAATTTTTAGCTGTTCCACTTGTAGTCCCAAAGTATTTGATGAGGTTTTTTATGTTTTAATTTCTTCCTGTGTCAAGAGGATCTATCTCCCTCTGTCTGGGTCTCTCCACGGTGTTTTATTCTGGAAAATGAGTTGTTTCTCCCGGGAGGCTTTGTATGTTGTTGCTCACTGATCAGCTATTTTGACTTCTCTCCTTGGCTTCTACATTTTCTACCTGTACAAAGCATTTTAAAGGCCCTGATGTCCATTTTATACACTTGAAGGAAGCAAAAATTATTAACGAGTTAGTATTCTTGTGTATCTCCCCTTTCAATCTCTTATTTCTGTTTCACAGTGTGCTAGTTTTGTCAGGTCATACTCCAACCTTCTAATCCAGGGTTGGTGTGCACGAGACACACATACACACACAAACTGTGTGTAAGAATGGATGGAGAGGTATTTAATAATGTACTGAATCACTGACTTGTACCCTTAAAATAGTTGAAATGGTGAATTTAACATTACTTTCCCAAATGATAAAAATATAAATGGAGGTGAACAGATGAAGAAATATATATGAACATAGAGCAAAATGTTAATTGTAGAAACATCAGAAGTATTCATAATGCAATGCTCTGTATTTTTTTAAATACTCATAAAATATTAGAAAAAATGGATGGAGAAGAGCATAATTAGAGAGGTGAAATTCAATAAGGAAGAACATAGATAGCTATTGAAAATTAGATCAATCAGCATAATGAAATTCATGCAGAAAAGAGGGAGGAGCTACCTCCGGACTGTACAGACAGTTAGGGGTTCAGGGGTGAAGGCTGAAGACTGAGAAGCTCTAGAGCAGCAATGGCGAACCTATGGCATGTGTGCCACAGCAGGCTGTTAGTTATCATTGAAAGTTCTAGAAGGTTCATGGCCCCTACTTTGAACCATACTCTCTGGCCATGCAAGTGAAGATTAGAGTCCTTAGTCCCTTTTGGCACCTATACTGTTCTTTTCTGCAACTCCACGGTAGAACCAAGAGCACTGATTTGGGGTGGGGGGTGTCTCACCATACAGGAGAGATGCTCCCACCATGAAAGAGCAGACATGCTGTCTCTGGGCAGGCTGTTCTGCAGTCGGCCTGCACAGCCTCCTGTGTGCTTTCCTCACTCAGAACCCCACCATGTCCGAACAGCATGCTCTGGCATACATAGCCCCTATGGGAACAGGATCTTCAACTTGGGGCTGAAGAAACACTGCTCAGTGGGTTGCAACAACTTGCGCAAAGTCTCCTGTGCAGTGACAGAACTGAAGCCCAAGGAGTTTTCTCTGCCCCTTGCTACCTCATCTCTCCATCCCTCTTCCCAAATAAACCATATCCTAAGACCTAACTGAAGCTCAAATCTCCCACGAAAACTTCACAGAGGACCCTAGCTTTTAACAGATCTCCCTGTCTTTTCAAAATCTTCAGGTCTGTACCAGATAGTACAATGAATATGTACTGTCCTAGATGTTTTGCTAGCACATGGTTAGTTTGAATCATTTCTTTGAGAAGACTACAGGCTTTTTAAAGCTATGCATGTAAAACTTTTCTTTGGCACTGAAAAATAGAGCAGTTATAAGCAAGCATAAATGAGGTGCTCAACAAAGATGGATCCAGTGATTCTAATCCCTCTTGGGCATCCAAGAAGTTTAATTTGTGAAGGCTGTTGCTTTTGGACCACACTGGTTTGTCATAAACTGATTGACTTGGATGTTTGTGCCCCAGAAAGCCATAATGGAGCATGAGTCAAAAGAAGACGCTCAGACAGTACAGACTATCTCATAGACTTTGCTGATCGGAACATACCAAAATTAACCTTCTTACTGGACCAGCAACTTTCAAACATTCTGTAAATGTAGCTGATTCTTGTTTATAAGCAGTTCCAAATTCTAAAAATGTATTTTAGAAATCAAACATTAAAAGCATTAACTAAGCAGATATATTACTGTAAACATATTGACAAAAGTAAATGAATAAGATTAAAGACCATTACAGGAAATATTGGTCACTGTTGAATATCAAATTGTATTTTGTACCAAAATACTCTTATTCTTAAACATGTCATTAACAGTAAACCCATATAACTGCACAATAATGAAATATGACTTCATGAGCTTACTTTTCCAAGGCAATAGAGCATGCACATAGAAGCAAACTTAAATTCAATCTGTAGTTTCTTCTGAATTGCTAAGTTGCGATAAGAAATGTTTTTAGAGCTCTAAATTAAAGATCCTCCAGGCCCATTGGTCCTAACAATAACACTCTGAAAAACACACTATTATTATCTTCTCTTCACAAGTAGGAACCTCGGTCAGGGTCACCCTAGCACAAGTGAAAGGAGGGCTTGAACTTGGCCATCCAAACCCACCCCAGGCTCTGACTCATTAAGTAAACCACACTCCCATCCATGGGAAGAAAGAACAGTAACTTGCTGCCATTCTTTTTTTCTTATACTGACTATAAAAGGTGTTTTGCTACTTCCAGAGTCCAACCTAGGGTTTACATCACAACCTCCTCTACTTTTGTAGACCACACTGGCTTCTCATTCCCATGGAACCAAATTAACATACTAAAATAAAACAATGGTGCTACCACTGGTGGCTCAGATTCTAAAACTCAAAGTGGCATGAGACCTATAAGAGGATGATTGGGAAATTCATGAAGTGAGTTTTTATTATCTTTCATTTTTGTTATCTGGTGGTGGCCAGATGTAAGCTACAAAGAGCTTGGATAGACCCATCCCTTTGACCTTTCTGGATGCCCCCATATGGCTTCTCTTTTGGCCCAGAATGTAACAGAAATGGACTCTAGTCAGGTTTCCAGTAGATTCCTGAAACTTCAAGAGCCTGGTTGATCTTTACTATCTCTACATTCTGATCAACATTCTGAGCTCCAACTGGAGTCATCCATTCATCTCCTTTTATGGCATTCTGGGGCTTCTATATCCCACATCTCCAGATCTTTCTTCATTCATTCCACAAACCAGTTCCAAGGACTTCTAAACCACCTGGTCAGGTAAAGTCACAGCAATGACATGACTTCTCCGTATTTTCTGTATTAGTCAGCTTTCCCATCACTAGAACAAAATACCCAAGACCCACAACTTAAAGCAGGAAGGGTTTTATGTGGCTCACAGGATTCATCCATGCTTCCCTGGCTCCAAGGCAGCAATGGCATGGTAGCACTCCTATTCAATATAGTTCTGGAAACATCAGCCAGAGCAATTAGACAAGAGAGAATCTCAAAAGGAATAAGGATAGAGAAGGAAGAAGTGAAATTATCATTATTTTCAGATGACACTATACTATAC
Source organism: Hydrochoerus hydrochaeris (assembly GCA_004027455.1). Taxonomy (NCBI): domain Eukaryota; kingdom Metazoa; phylum Chordata; class Mammalia; order Rodentia; family Hydrochaeridae; genus Hydrochoerus; species Hydrochoerus hydrochaeris. Next base: position 10,355 of record PVLA01007935.1, on the reverse strand, counting down.
ATAAAAGACCCCAAAAGCTCCACCAGAAGACTCCTAGATTTAATAACCAAATTCAGTAGTGTAGCAGGATACAAAGTCAACACTCAAAATCAAGCCAGGTGTGGTGGCTCACGCCTGTAATCCCAGCACTCGGGAGGTTGAGGCAGGAGGACCATTGCGAGTTTGAGACCAGCCTAGGCTACAAAGTGAGCTCAAGTCCAGCCTGAACTGCAAAGCAAGACTTTGTCTTAAAAAGACAAAAAAAAATCAATATCATTCCTATACCCAAACAACAAACTCATGGAGGAGACATCAGGGAAACAATACCTTTCACAATAGCACCAAGAAAAATTAAATACTTAGGAATCAATCTAATAAGGAAGTAAAAGATCTTTACAGTAAAAGCTATAGTACTTAGAAAAAGGAAAATGAAGAGGCTATCAATAAATGGAAAGATATGGCTGGGGATATAGCTCAGGGGCACAAGCACCTGCCTGGAAAACACAAGGTCCTGAGTTTGATTCCCAGTACCAAAAAAGAAAAAAAAAAGAAAAGAAGCAAAGAAAGAAAGAAAAAGAAACATATCCCTTGTTCTTAGATAGGCATAATCAATATAGTGAAAATGATCATACTGGAAAAACTAGCTTTCCACATACTAACGATTAAAATAAACCCATATTTCTCACCATGTACTAAACTAACATCAAAATGGATCAAAGACTTACATATTAAAACAAAAACAATTCTGCTGGAAGATAGAGTAGGTAAGACTCTTAAAAACACAGGTGTTGGCAAAGACTTTATGAACAAAACACTGATTGCACAGGAAATATTACAAAGAATCAACATGTAGGATTTCATCATATTTAAAAGCTTTTGCACAGCAAAAGGAACCACCCAACACAATGAATACAACTCACACAATGGGAAAATCTTTTTACCAGCTATTCCTCAGATAAAGGGCAAATATCTAGAATATAAAAAGAACTCAAAAGGATCAAATCCTCCCAATCCAAGCTGAGCATGGTGGTCAAACAAACAAACATAAAGACCCAATCCAAAAAATGGGTATCTGAGCCAGGTGTGGTGGCACACATTTGTAATCCTGACACTCAGGAGCTGAGGTAGGTGGATCACTGTGAGTTTGAGGCCAGGCTGGGCTATAGAGCAATACTTTGTCTCAAAAACCAAAAACAAAAATGGGTATCTGAAACAAACAGACACTTCTCAGAAGAAATACAGGCAACAAATAAATATATGAAAAAATACTCAACATCACTGGTTATTTGAGAAATGCACATTAAAACAACACTGAGATTCCATCTCACTCTAGAAAGAATGGCTATCATTAAGAAATCAACCAGAAGTCAGTGTCTCTCGAGATCCAGCCATGTTGGAACTTGTAGGGCTGAGCAAGAAAGCGACACACCCTCTTTCCCAATAAGCAGCAGAGCGAACAGTGAGTGCACCAGAGAGAGAATACACACCACCACCATCACCCTGTTTAGCAACTGGATGGTGTCAAGGTCAGCTAGAGTTGACAGCAACTAAGGCACATAAAGGAACTAAATGCATGTATTGTTGGGTTGATTATGCTGACCTGGGGCCAGAGGTCTGAGCATCTCTTGGGAGGATGACCTTATGCAATATAGCAAATATGGGGGATTTCCTTCTGTCTTCTCTTTGAAGGCAAATATTGTTTTCACTGTTTTGCTTTGTTCTGATTAATTGTTTTGCTCTATTCAATATTCTGTTTTGATAGGTTTTATAATGTTCTGGTTTTGGTTTGATTTTGCTATGCCTGATTGAATGGACAACTACTGTGAAGATAACAAGATATACTATGGTACCTATTAATGTTATCCCACTATCCTGCTCTGAAGTTCTGTACCAATTTCACTGCATTATCTCAGTTGGCTTTGTTCTGTCTTGTTTTGTTGTATTTTACTACCTTCAAAAAAAAAAAGGAAAAAAAATCAACCAATAACAAACGCTGGTGAGGCTGTGGAGAAAAAGGAACCCTTTCCACTATTGGTGAGAGTGTAAGTTGGTAGAGCCAATATGGAAATCAGAATAGAGAGTCCTCAAAAAACTGAAAGTAAAGGCACCATTTGATCCAGCTATTCACCTTCATCATATCTTCCTGAAAGAGTCATAAGCATCATACTACAGTGACTTATGTGCACCCACGTTTATAGCAGCACAAGTTGTAATAACTAAGTCTTAGAACACAGATGCCCATCATCAGATGAACAGATAAAGAAAATATAGTTTTTATATATAATAAAGTATTGCTCTGCTATAAGGAAGCATAAACTTGAGACATTTTAGGTAAAAGGATATACCTTGAGATCATACTTTTAGGTGAAATAATTCAGATACATGTATAAATATCTCATTGTTTCTCTTGTGTGAGAAAATGAAAGTGCAAATATAGACCAAAATGGATGATTAATATTAGGAAAGAGGAACAAAATGTTCAAATGAGAAGGGAAACAAGGGAGGAAGGGGAAGGAAGGGAAAAAAGAGAACAGAAGGAAAAATGGAAACAAAGCTTTGGTGAATAAGCAGGGGAAGAAGTGTTGAAGAGGGGAAAAGAGATTGGGGGAAAAAGAAGAATCAAGATCTATTACATTCAGATACAAATTCCCTATAATGAATGGGATCATTATGTATATCAAAAATGTACCAATAAAATTGATTTTTAAAAAAGAAATGGCATGTTTGGAAGGGCACAGTAAAATAAAGTTGCTCACTTCATAGCAGCCAGAATCAGAGAAAGGAGAGAGAAGAGAGGGGCAGAGGAGGAAGATATATCCTCCAAAGGCATGCTTCCAGCAACATACCTAAAAACAGCCAAGCCCTAGCTCCTAACAGCACTTTAGCTATGTACTCTTCAATGGATCATGAGGATAGTAATCACCTCGAACACATGAAACATGTGGAGGTGTCATGTTAGACCTACACCATAAGAAAGGGCAGGCCTATTTGACTGACAGCAGAGCTCTCAGCAGAAAAAACCCTGCAGGCCAGAAGTGCATAGAATGATGCATTTCAAACCCTGGGCAAAAATAACTGCCAACCAAGATTACTACAGCCAGCAAGGCTATCCTTTACAGATGAGGAGGAAAAAGACCGAGATAAACGATCAAGCAAACAAAGGAATTCCTGATCATGGGACCAGCAAAAGATGTGTAAGAAAATTTTATACACAGAAGTGGACAAACAATAATTACCATCACGATAGCATGTGAGAGTATAAACCCCACTAGAAAAGCAAGAGAAACAGAATAGAGTCAAACATCAGTAACACAGTAAGTAAACCATAAAACTAAAAAGGTGAATACAAGAGGAAGCAATAGATATTCAAAACAAGAAGAAGCAAATCAACAAAATGATAAGCAAAAGTCCATACTGTTCAATAATACTTTGCAAAGTGAATGGCCTTAATTCTTTAATTAAAAGATACAGTCGTTAATTAAACATTAAAAAATGCTGCTGACAAGAAATCACCTCAAAAGTAAAGACACTCAGACTGAAAGTGAAAAGATGGCTGCTGGGCCTGCCCTTCCACCAGGAATATTGTGGAAGCCTGCCCCAGGCCTAAACTGCCCCGGACTGCTTCTGCCAGGCCCACCCTTCCACCAGGAACATCGGATTACTACAGTGGATTTCTGTGCTGGCTGGATGAGAGACTCAGGAACCCCTCACCCCAACAGAAGACCTCAGCAGGCTCCAGTCAGTGTGGTGTTGGACACTGTATCTCTGTGTAAAAAGTAACTAAGACAGCCTTGGGCCCTGACTGTATGCTTTGGCAGAATCCCAACACACAGAAAGGGACTTTGAGCCTGCTCCCAGTCAGTAAGACCACGCCCTGCATCGGAGACCACACCAAGGCACACACAGGGAAGGGGGCCTAACTGGGCCATGCCCAGCGAACTCCAAGCAGCAAGCAGGACCCAGAATCCAGTCTTGGGCCCTGACCGCACACTCTGGTGGAATCCCAGCGCATAGAAAAAACTTGGAACTTCACTCCCAGGTGGCAAAACTTGGACTACAGCAGATTAACTGTGTCAGTGTGGTGAGTATGCCCCTAAAACAGAGATGTACAGTGGGTAAATATGACCAGTAGTAAAGCCCCCTCCAACTAAATATGAGACCTTAGTGAGTCTGAAAAGAGTGTGGGTGACCCCCTCCTACACACAGAAAACATCAGGCAGAGTAAAAAAATGGCAAAACGAAAAAGTGAAATGCAGTCTCAAACATCTAGTCCACCAGGAGCAAGTACAGAAGACATTGAAATAGAGGACCCCAAAAGTAACACACCAGAAATCTCTGAAAATATAGCAAGTAAAATAAAAAAACAACTCCATGAGGCCAGAGAGGAAATCAAATTAGAAGTACTCTCCCATGTAAAGACATAAATAACAACCTTAGTAAAGGAGTTGCTGAGCGCAGCTAAAGAAGAAATAGAGAAAAAAATACAGGAGCATGGGAAACTGATTGAAACCTTGAATGAACAATATAGGAAACATGTATAATTCATGAAACAAACTCAAAGAGACATCCAAGAGACAAAAAAATTATATTTAAAGCATGCAAAACCATTTAAATGAAGCTGAGGATAGGATTTCAGACCTTGAGGACAGGATCACAATTAGTGATCATGAAAGGACAGAACTTTTAAAAATTACAAAGCAGCATGAAGAGACAATCCAGAAGCTTCAAGATGATGCCAAAAGAAAAATATAAGAAAAATAGACATCAGTGAAGAGGCAGGAGTCAATTCAAATGACATAGCCAAAATATTCACAAAAGTAATAGAAGAAAATTTTCCAAACATGGGGAAAAAGCTGATATGCAGATAAATGAGGCATATAGAACACCAAACAGTAACAATCAACATAAATGCACACCCAGACACATAATAATTAAGATCTCAGACATACAGCATAAAAACAGAATACTAAAAGCTGTTAGAGAAAAGACACAGCTCACCTATCAAGGAAAGCCCATTAGAATCACAGCAGACTTTTCAGCACAAACTCTCAAGTCAAGAAAAGCTTGGAGTGAGGTATTTCAAGTCCTGAAAGAAAACAACTTTCAACCCAGACTGATGTACCCAGCAAAATTTTCATTCAAATTTAATGGTGAAACAAGATACTTCCATGACAAAGAACAACTGAAGAAATTCACATCCACCAAACCAACCCTAAAAAGAGTACTGAAAGACATACTAGACAGAGATAAAAATGACCACAGTCCCAAGAACAACAACAGAAAGAAACCACCAGGTAGGACAAGCAATTAAAGGGGGAAAAGCAGAAATCAAACAACTGGAACATAACATGGCAAAGTCGAGCCAGTACATATCAGTGATATCCATAAATGTAAATGGCCTCAACTCACCTATAAAAAGAAATAGATTGACAGAATGGATCAAGAAACATGATCCTAAATATGGTGTATGCAAGAAACACATCTGACCCAAAAGGAAACTCATAGATTAAAAGTCAAAGGATGGAAAACAGTATTCCATGCAATAGGAACCCATAAAAAAGCAGGGGTAACTTCTATTTGCAGAACTTCAAACCTAAAATGATTAAAAGAGATAAAAAAAGTCACTACATACTCATTAGTGGAAAAATTTAAGAGGAAGAACTAATAATTAATATGTATGCAACAAATACAGGAACACCCAACTATATAAGACAGATACTAATGGACATGAAAAACCAAATACACAAGAACACAATTATAACAGGGGATCTTAACAGCCCATTGTCACAAAGAGATAGATCAAGTAGACAAAAAGTCAGCAAAGAAATAATAGAACTGAATCATACCTGTGAGCAATTTGACTTAATAGATGTTTACAGTGTGTTCCACCCAACCCATTTATACATTCCTCTCAGCTGTGCATGGGACATTCTCCAAAATAGACTATATATTGTCCCATAAAACATTCTTAATTAAATGCAAAGGTACTGAAATCATCCCATGCATAATAGCTGACATAGCGTGCTAAGATTGGAAATTAATGGCAAAAGAAATTGCAAAACCTGAATAAATACATGGAAATTAAATAACATTTTGAACAACCAGTGGGCTACGATGAAATTAAAGAAGAAATAAAGAAATACCTACAATTCAATGAAAATACAGAAACAACATACTATAATCTGTGGGATGCAAGCAAAGCGGTCTTAAGAGGGAAATATATAGCAATAAATTGTCATATCAAGAAAACAGAATGAGCACAAATAACCTAATGCTCCATTTCAAGCTTCTAGAAAAAGAAGAGCAAGCTAAACCCAAAGCTCATAGAAGAGAGGAAATTGTAAAGATTAGAGCAGAAATCAATGTAATTGAAGCTAAAAAAATACAGAGAATAAATGAATCAAAAAGCCGCTTTTTTCAGAGAATAAACAAAATTGACAAACTCCTAGCTAAGCTTATCAAGAAAAAGAAAGAAAAAAACCAAATTCATGCAATAAGAACTGAAAAGGGGGAAATTACAACAGATCTCATGGAAATTCAAAAGATCATGAATACCTAGAGATTTTTGAAAATCTCTACTCACACAGAGTGGAAAACACAGGAAATGGACAGATTTCTAGAAATATATGAACTACCAAAGCTCAACCAAGAAGATATAGCAATGTTGAACAACCCAATATCAGCTATTGAAATTGAAAATGCAATTAAAAACTTACCAAGAAAAGCCCAGGTCCTGATGGATTCACAGCTGAATTCTATAAGAAATTTAGAGAAGATTTGATGCCAGTACTCCTTAAACTCTTCAATGAAATTGAGAAGAATGCAATCCTCTCTAAATCATTCCTGGAGGCAAGTATTACTCTGATACCAAAACCAGAGAAAGACCCAACCAAAAAGGAGAACTATAGGCCAATATCACTAATGAACATTGATGCAAAATTTTTCTCAATAAAATACTGGCAAATAGAATGAAGCAAATCATCAAGAAGATTATACATTATGACCAAGTGGTTCATTCCAGGCATGGTTTAACATATGCAAATCAATAAATGTAATACACACATCAACAGAGCCAAAAACAAAAACCACTTGGTCATCTCAATAGATGCAGAAAAACCTTTAAATAAAGTCCAACACATGTTCATGATAAAAACCTTCAGAAACACAGAATACACAGTGTCTACCTCAACCTTATAAAGGCCATCTATGACAAACCAACAGCCAACATTATACTAAACAGGTAAAAACTGAAAGCTTTCACTTTAAAATCAGGAATAAGACAAGGATGTCCACTCTCACCATTCCTTTTCAATATAGTTCTGGAAACACTAGCCAGGGCAATCAAACAAAAGAGAGAAATAAAAGGAATAAAGATAGGAAAGGAAGAAGTTAAATTATCACTATTTGCAGATGACATGATACTCTATATAGAAGACCCCCAAAAACTCCATTAAAAGACTACTAGAGGCAATAAACAAGTTCAGCAGTGCAGCTGGATACAAAGTCAATGCTCAAAAATCAATAGCATTCCAGTACACAAACAACAAACTCACTGAGAGAGAAATTATGGAAATATCGCCCTTTACAATAACATCTAAAAAAAATGAAATACTTAGGAATCAACCTAACTAAAAACGTAAAACACCTATATGCTATGCTGAAAAAGGAGATTGAAGAGGATATTAGAAAATGGAAGGATTTTCCTTGCTCTTGGCTAGGAAGAACCAACACTGTGAAAATGGCCATACTCCCAAAACTGTTATACAGATTTAACGCAATCCCAATCAAAATACCATTGACATGCCTCACAGATCTAGAGAAAACACTCCTAAAATTCATTTGGAAATAGAAGAAACTGAGAATAGCAAAGGCAATTCTGGGCAACAAAGGCAAGACAGGAGGCATCTCAATTCCTGACTTGAAACTATACTACAAAGCCACAGTGATAAAATCAGCCTGGTACTGGCAAAGAAATAGACATGAGGATCAGTGGAACAGATTATAAGATGCAAGCGCAACTACAAAGACACTCAGCCACCTGATATTTGACCAAGGGGCTAAATATGTCCACTGGAAGAAGGATAGTCTCTTTAATAAACGGTGTTGGAAAAATTGGCTCTCTACATGCCGAAGATTAAAACTAGAACCATGCCTATCACCATGTACAAAACTAAAGTCTAAATGGATCAAAGACCTAAATATTAAAACACAAACACTAAAGCTACTGGAAGACAAGGTAGGTAGAAGTCTTGGAGACATAGGAGTAGGCAGAGAATTCCTGAACAAAATGCAAACTGTATGGGAAACACTTCAAACAATCAACAACTGGGATCTCATATTATTGAAAAGTTTTTGCACTTCAAAAGAAATCACCAACAGAGTGAAAAGAAAATCCACAGAGTGGGAAAGAATTTTAGCCAGAAACCCCTCAGACTTATATCCAGAACATATAAAGAACTGAAAAACATCAAGCCCTCCAAATTCAAAGACCCTCTCCAAAAATGGCCATCTGAGATGAATACACAGTTCTCAGAGAAAGGTATACAAATGGCAAATAAATACATGAAGAAGTGTTCACCATCACTGGTCATTTGAGAAATGCAAATTAAAATAACATTGAGATTTCACCTCATTCTGGAAAGAAGAGCTACCATCAAGAAATCAACTGAGATGGTAAGACCCAGCGCCTTCGCCACCATCTTTTGTTTGGGCATCAAAGTCAGACACACAAAGGCCCACAGTGATGAGGCCATGCTACGTGGACCTCCAAAACCATGAGCCAAATGGAATCTTTTCTTCTGTAAAATTGTTTCTCAGATAACAGCATCAGGACCCACCAAGCCTCCTGGTTGCTATGGGTAATGAAGTAATGCGGTTGCCAAGGAGTCCAAAGCGGAAATTAAGGAGCAGGCTGGCTGATGTGGCAAGAGGCTGGAGTCTCCGAATAATATAGAATATCAGTTTTGGAGGGGTTGAGAGTTACTTTTCTCTTGACAAAACTATTTCAAGCTCCACCAAGGGCCCGCCCTGCCACCGGGAACTCAGCGCAAGCCCACCTCAGGCATAGGCTACCCAGAACCTCCACCGAGGGCCTGCCCTGCCACCTGGAACTCAGTGCAAGCCCGCCTCAGGTGTAGACTACCCAGAAGCTCCACCAAGGGCCCGCACTGCCACTGGGAACTCAGCGCAAGCCCGCCTCAGGGGTAGGCTCCCCGGAACCTCTACCAAGGGCCCGCCCAAGACTGAAAACTGCCCTGGACTGCTACAGATGGGCCCACCCTCCCACCTGGAACATCAGAAGATCTCAGCAGGATCCAGTTAGTGTGAGAAAATTTGGAATTTTGCTCCCAGGTGGCGAACTTTGGAGTACACTGGATTGACTGTATCAATGTGGTTTGAGTATACCCCTAAAATAGAGGTGTACAGGGGATAAATAGGGCCAGTAGTAAAACCCGCTCCAACTAACTGTAAGGCTTTGGTGTGTCTGAAAAGAGTGTGTGTGATCCCCTCCTACACATAGAAAACACCAGGCAGAGTGAAAATGACAAAATGAAAAACCAAAATGCAGTCTCAAACATATAGTTCACCAGAAGCAAGTATAGGAGACAATGAAATAGAGGACCCCAAAAGTAACACACCGGTAATCTCTGAAAAGATAGCAAGTGAAATAAAAAAAACAGTTGCACCAGGCTATAGAGGAAATCAAATTAGAAGTAGTATCCCATGTAAAGAAGAAATAACAACTTTAGTAAAGGAGTTGTTGAATGTAGCTAAAGAAGAACTAGGGAAAAAAGTACATGAGCATGGGAAACTGATTGAAACTTTGAATGAACAATATAGAAAACAAGCAGAATTCATGAAACAAACTCAAAGAGACATCCAAGAAACAAAAAATTCTATTGAAAGTGTGCAAAACTGCCTAAAGGAAACTGAGGATAGTATTTCAGACCTTGAGGACAGGATCACAGTTAGTGATCAGAAAAGAATAGAACTTTTAAAAATAACAAAGCAGCATGAAATGACAATCCAGAAGCTTCATGAAGATGCCAAGAGCAACAATATAAGAATAATGGGCATTAGTGAAGATACAGGAGTCCAGGCAAATGACATACCTAAAGTATTTACAGAAATAATAGCAGAAAACTTCCCAAACATGGGGAAAGAATCTGATATGCAGATAAGTGAGGCATATAGAACACCAAACAGTCACAATCAACATAAATCCACACCCAGACACATAATAATTAAGATCTCAGACATACAGCATAAAAACAGAATATTAAAAGCTGCCAGAGAAAAGACACAACTCACCTATCAAGGAAAGCCCATTAGAATCACGGCAGACTTTTCAGCACAAACCCTCAAGTCAAGAAGAG
>PVLA01007934.1:0-96653 GCA_004027455.1 Hydrochoerus hydrochaeris | reverse complement strand
GAGTCTCCACCCTCGACTCCATATTGAGCATTACATAAAAACATACACATGTGAACTACACAAATTACAATTATCAGTACAAAACATTTCAAGATCCCCACGCCCAATTCCCACATGCGGTGTCCTTTTCCTGGAGAAGCGATTGTCACAAGGCGTGGATGGACTAGGACGCGGCATGGACAGAAAAGGGCGCCGCACTCAGAGAAGATGGTACGGTACATCTTATTCAAATTAGTAAGAATTACTAAGTGTGGTTGCTGAGGAATATTTAATTTTTATGAGGAGTGTTTTAGGGGCACTTATGTGAGTATCTTAGTTCAGCTTTCTCATTCAGAATTCAGCATTTTTTTTCTTTCTTTCTTTCTTTCTTTCTTTCTTTCTTTCTTTCTTTCTTATTTATTTATTTCCACTTCCCGCTGAATTTTTGCCTGCCAGCTTAAATGGTAAGCATTCTAATTTTGACCTTACCCTGGTCACTTCTAACTTTTGACTCATATTCCTGTTTATTTACTCTTCTTAATTTCTCAACTGCCTGAGTAGGATATAGCACCTACACTGCACCACTCCTGAGATCAGAGTCCTCCCAAGGGCAGGCCCATGAAGGGAGGTCTGTCCAGGATGGACTTGGGAGGGGCCCCTTCCGCCCACACCAAGACCTTCTTGGCATGGGAGCTAAATCCCAGGCACCTCATTCTCAAGCACATTATTTCCTCTATACCGTGAGGCCTGGCTAGACACATGTGCCTTCAAATATGTTCTCTTTGAGAATCTTCAAACAAAACTCATTCTGCAGCTCTTTTCCCCTTGGTGGAAATGAGAGCTGGGAACGGAGAACACAGTCCTTCCCCCAACCGCCAGAAAGTCTGCTGCTTGCAGCCAGCATTTCACAGATGAATGCTGTAGAAAATGTCTTTGCTGCACCCAGGGAATTTCAAGTGCTTTCTCCCGGTTTCTGGGGAAGGAAAAAAAAGAGCAAACAAACAAAAACTGTCCTTTTATGTAGCAAAGCCCCTGGAATTGGCTGTGGAACAAACCGTAAGAACTGGAAATCCTGTGCCCTCTAGTGGTCGTGTGTGGGAAGTCCTGCCAGATGGTCATTTCCGCAGAAAACAGGAGGAACTGCAGAGAGAACGGGCGACAAAAAGAGAATGCTTGAAAAAACTAAAATAATAGACTGTAATGATGGAAAGCCGTCGGTCTTAGAGTTTTACTGAAAACACCAAATATAGGCCAAAGGTGTCAAAATCGACATCTCAGCTGTTCACTAATCCCGGCAGGTTTATTGAAGTCACCCCGGCATTGAGCCCCTGGGGCTTGGGGGGCTCCCAAAACCAGGGTGACTGAGTTGGAGAAAATCCACTCCCCAGGATTCCGCCTGGGAAGGGAAAGTTGTTTCTGAAGGGAAAATATTTGAGAGGAGGCTGAGCCCGTTGTGGACAGCGTGGTCTGGATAGGTCACAAAATTTGTTTTATTATTATTGCCTGAGAAAAGAAAAAGAAATGAACAGAAGGTAAGGAGGCCAGCTGAGGGAAGGCAGCCCACTCCTCCAGGTGTGAGCTCCCCTTGCTCCTGACCCCACCCCTGAAGTCTTCACCTCCTCCTCCACTTCCGGACCCTGTAGGTGTCATGGATGGGATTGGACCAAAGTTTCCTTAATCGCTCTGAGGAGAGGCAGGTTACACAGGCATAAATGTTACAGTGGACATTTCAGCTTGGGTTTTCAGAGGCAACAACCAAACTGAATAGTGACTCCAGCCTAAGGACCAACATTCTCATAACAACAAGAGCAAAGCTTGAAATGAAGAGTTCTTGGGTGTAGGAACAAAGCTGTGATTACAGCAATGTAATAAGCAGCTGAAAATCCTTTACATTCAGTAGCTTCAATTTCCCAAGGATTTTGGAAGAAGGATAGACAGTCCCCAGATGAGTACCCCATGATTATTGCAAGGAGAACATCTAAGACTCAAGTTTAGGTCTTTCGTTGTAAATTTCACATTTTCCCATCTCCTGTGCTGCCTCTCTTATAGAGAAAGCCCATTTTTCTGTGCTGCTTCTTAATGGTGAAATAACTTCAGCTGAGAAAAGCTCATGGTCAAGTACTTCTCTCTGACCTAATCTACCACCTTTCTATTGGTGCTAGAAAAACCAGTATTATAAAAACCCTAGAAGTGCCAACACATCTAAAAAATATTTGGCTTTTTGTTGGAGGATGGGACCCAACTGACCACATAAAATCCAAATAAAGAGCATGTAACGGCTCTTCCCCATATCTTTCATATGTGCCTGGAGGTAAATTTTATATACCTTGCCAGCAAGACTTCTTTCTTCCACAGTGCTGCAGGCCTGTGGCTTCGCGGCATGTGTATTCTGACACGCAGGCACTTTGAGAGCCACGTGAGATTTCCTTTATCCTGCCTTGCTGGGGCCCAGCACCTTTCTGGCACTTTTCACTGGGCAACTGTCCTTAGGTGGGCAGCAGAAAGGATTCCAGTGTCCTTCCAATTTTACAGCAAAAAACAAGTTAAGGAGTTTATGCAGGGTACACATCACTAGGCTATGGGGCAGCGTACCAGGGACCCAGTTTACCCAAAAGTCTTGTGTTTATTCCATGATGAATCATGATCCAGATTCTTAAAAGAAAAAAAAAAAAGATATGATAAAACAAAGACAGTGTGGAGTCATTTGCCTTTATTAAATGAAAGAAAGACTTGAATTTACACAGCCTCATTTCTCCAAAGAGCTCAACATGTCTGCCCATTTGTTGTCTCCCTTTTCTTTTGTTCATCCCTGTAGTGCAATAAAAGAATTTGTTGCTTGATGTCAATGAAAGTGACCAAGTGTGTGGGTTGACTCTTGCTCACCACAAGGGGGCACCCCTGTGCCCTCCTACTTACCCCTTCCCTACAAGCTACTGCAGCCTAGAATAGGCAAACCTAACAAGGGAGATTTGCCAGTGGATAGAGAATTACAGTACAGTGTTAAGAAGAAAGCCAAGCTGCAGGGATCGAGTATGGATGTGGAAAGTCACATTGGCACAAAAGGAAAAGTTTTATCTTAAATTGTTAGTGAAATAATTGGAAAATGGTATTAAACCTTTTTAATTAGTTACATTAATTAAATCAGACTTTCCACTCACCAAAATGACTGTATTTTATATGACAAGCTTGGCTGAAAAGACTAAACTATTTTTCACTTAATAATCATGAAATAGATAGGAAAAAATGCCCCCAGCTCTCAGTTATCCTCTCTAATCCTTCTCCACATTACAAATAGTACATTCCTTTTTAAAATTCAGATCTGATTACTTCATTCAACCTGAAAACTATCACTCTACAGCTTGGCCTCCAAGCAACTTGGCCGCTCAGTGGTAGAGTCCTTGCCTAGCATATGCAAGGTCGTAGGTTTGAGCTCCAATGCTGCAAAACAACAAAACATGGCTCCCAAGTCCTGACATTATCTGGCTCCAGTGACCCTCCACACTTATCACATTTTCACTATGCATTTAATTACTGGAAGGACTGAATTATTGGTTCTGCAGTTTCCCACATGTACCAGGCTTCGCACTTCCAAACCCAATTCGACTGCCCAGGTCTCTTATGGGTCTGTTTCTTCCAGAAGACTAGTGCAGGGAATATGGTGTGTTTATACATACAAGTATAGACACAGCTCCAGCAGTGTGCCAGCATGTATTTGTTGAGTGACTGAATGCTAATTGCATTAAATACAATGGAATCTAGCTGTTAAAGTCTTGCACTTTCTGCTAGGGCTGCATCACAAAATAGCAGAGACTGTACGATTTAAACAACAGAAGTTTATTTTCTCACAGTTTTGGAGACCAAAAGAATAAGGTATTGGCAGATTTAGCTTCTCCTGAGTCTGTCCTCTTGGCTTTGTTACCAACAGCTTCCATCTCTTGATCCCCACATGGCCTTGTCTGTGTGTCTCTTCTTGTAAGAGCACCAGTCAGAGTGGGTTAAGTCCCCCACTCTAAAATGACCTCAGTTTACTTTAATCACTTTTTCAGTCCAAATACAGTCACATTTTGGGGTAGGGCTTTAACATATGAATTTGGAGGAACACAGTTTATCTGAGAACAGGCCTGCAACAATTTCCTGAGCAACTGAAATGGTGCCCTGTGACAATGTAATAGGTTTGCAATCATCTGACCCTACTTCCTATGCTGCCATTTAAGTATCATGCTTAATGTCAAACCCAGCAGTGGGCACCAGCCCTCTTTGCAGGGTAGCACTTTACTATTAAACTTCTCCCAGCAGTGTTGGAGCTGTAGAAGATGCTGTCTCAGAATTGAAGAAAAGGTATTATAGGATAAAACTCTCAAGCCAATTTGAAAATAACTGAGCAACTACTAATTATCAAGTTAGAGGCACTTTTTGTCTTACTAGTATGAAGACCTACTCAGACCACAATATCTAGGAAGTCTTAAGAGAATGCATCATAAGGAGTTGGTTCTTCTGATCCTCAGCTCTGACTGGGTCTTGCTTCTTTAAAGCTATAGGTTCTGCCTCACTCTGATCATACTGCTGGCCATATGGGAGTGGATTAAATTTTAGATGAGTAATGTCCTCCTCTCCTACAAGCATCATTCATATTTTAAAACCATAACACCTAATGTAACTGTATTTAAAGATAAGGCCTTTAAGGGGCCATATCTTAGGAAGAGGAAGAGACATGCTGGGGAGCTTAATGACTTTGTGAGGAAAGAGAGAAGGGGGGCCCATCTGCCACCAGGATAAGACCTTACCAGAAGCAACCTGAATCTTCTACTACCAGGAGAGAATACATTTATGTTTTTAGGACACCTCTAAATTGTTTGTTAATACCAGCTTGTTAGAAATGCAAAAGCCTAGATCTTGTCCTAGTCCTGCAGAATGAGAACCCTGTTTAAATAGGCTAATTGGCATGCACATTGCTGTTTGAGAGGCACTGTCCTAGAATACCTGATGTCCCAAAACTGTTCCACACTTGATCCAGTAGTCAGGAACTTCAGCTATATAGTGAGAGATAATGTACAAATAAATCAAATGAAAAGAATTTGATGACACAAGAAGTGTTACCTAAACTCAAACATGCCATCTATTCCTTTTGTCTGTCGAGTGCTTCTCTTACTATTAAGAATTCCCACATCCTATGCAGTGATCTGTAGCAAGACTGGTCTATACAGGGCTCAGATCCCTGTCAGACATCACTCATGGGAAACCAGCCCATTCTGGTTTTTTCCTATCCAAGACGCCCCTTGTACAGACTGAGTCCTACTAGTTTGTCACCCAAACTTAGGGACAAACAATGATAAAAGACAAACACACGGAGTCAGTTTAACATCCAGGCAGCCAGGGAGCTCTTGCTTTGAGTAGCAGAGGAGCTCTGAGCACCTGGCTCAGCCTGCTTTTGCTATGGCAAACAGAAACACCAAAACAACACCCAGGATTTGGAGGCAGATTTATCTGCGTGGACAGGCACTGATTGGGATCATTTCCAAAATACCAGGCCCTGATCTCTAGTGGTCCAGGCCTTACATGAAATACAGAGGCAGAATGGCTTGTCAATTAGGGATTGGTTTTTACAATGTGTAGCAGCTATGCATCACAGTGACCAGTCATTCCTAAGAGACAAAAGTAACAGGAACTGCAACAAGAACTATTAGCTGGGCAACTAACAAGCTGAAGTATACTGGCTGGGAGTGAAGGGGAGGAGGATCTTCTGCTACATTTTCCCCCTCTTTTAGTCTCCCTGGCA
The DNA here is from genome assembly GCA_004027455.1 of Hydrochoerus hydrochaeris. Taxonomy (NCBI): domain Eukaryota; kingdom Metazoa; phylum Chordata; class Mammalia; order Rodentia; family Hydrochaeridae; genus Hydrochoerus; species Hydrochoerus hydrochaeris. The sequence continues at coordinate 90,898 of PVLA01007934.1, read as the reverse complement.
AATCTTTGCTGGGCATGTTACATGTGACCTTTTGAAACAAGGCCAACTAGAATCAATAACACTGAGGCAGTCAGTGATCCTAGGATAGACCCTAGCCAAGATCTACAAGATTGTCTAATTTGCTTCTAGAAAGACACATAATTTAGGCCTCTCTGCTCTGTAACATTACTCTAGCAAGGTAGTAAGGGAGTTAGTTAATCTGATCTAGAAGAATATCCAGTGTGGCTTGTAAGTACATCAAATCTTGGTTAAGTGTTTGATTGATTGTTCTATTCTCTTGGGGCAACTGTTCATAGAACTTAAGGCAAAAACTATAGCTAGCAGGAAACAAGGAAGCAAGGCCTGAGGTAAGCATCCTGAAAAGACACAAAAATCAAGAGGAACAGGTATGGAGCAATCCTGTGAATGGTATCTTCAGGCTTCAGCCATACATGGACTTGTCTGCACCTGGAGTGACCAGAGCAAGGCTTCAAGCACATTATCTCTTTAGAGTGAACTCTTTGGTCCAGGAAAAATCACCAGCAGATCTAAGGCTGAATTTCTGAAACTTATACAGTTAGTTAATATGTACATTTTTAAATGAGGACAGTCCACTATATTGCATGAGATCAGGGCCAGGGATATAGACACTGAAGCCTGAGCTGGCTGCAGAGGTACAGGTGCCAGTGCTGCAGTTTGAGATTGCAGTCTATCTTTTGGGAGTACCAAGTAAAGTCTTTCTGGGCTTGAGGTCAATGGATCACCAGAGGATGCTTAGGAGCTCAGGTTTGGTGTCATTGGTGGCAGGTTTCCAAACAGCAGCAGGAAGCAGTAGTAGGAGAGCTTTGGCCAAAAAACTTTGTCCAAGGTGACTACAGCCTATCTAGCCTGTCGAACTCCATTCCTATGAGAACTACTTCCATCCATAAGTAGGGTGTACTCAGCATCTGTCAGGGGGTTTCTTTTTTGGTCATGGTTTGGGGGCCCAGCTTGGTGGGCAGCTATGTGGCAGGATCGAGTGGTCCACAGTTATTTATAAAGTCCAGTTTAGCATGTGGCACCTGAACAGTTAGCTCTTAGCCTAAGGTAAGCTTGTCAGCTTTTTCAATCAGAAGGACAGTGGCTATTTAAGCATGAAGGCAAAGTGGGGAGGCAGCTATTAGCGACTAGATCCAAGTATTTGTATAGATAGGTCACTGGGTGCTCCCAAGGGCTGATAATCTGAGTAAGCATCATTGTTTTTGTGAACTTAAAGATGCAGATTCCACAGAAGCCAGCAGTACCAAGAAATTTGCAGTTTCTCCCTTGTAATCAGTTTCTGCCAGATCCTATAGCAGAGATTTTGTGCCTTTCCAGCAGGCACCTTGGGTGTCATTAATCAGAAGTGCAGTTATATCGTGTATTGGGGAATTAGTGAGGTCAGCTGTGACAGCTTCTCCAAAGAGAGTAAACAAGTTTTTGAACCTCTGAGAGGTTGAGTCCTGGTCAATTGACCTTTGAGTCCAGAAGTAGAGCCCTTTCAAAGAGGGGATGTTTGACAGGAGCCAATAGAAGGCAGAAGAAAGCATTCTTCAAGTCCAGGCAGGTGTATCAGCAGGCTGTGGGTGGCAGAAGATGAGGCAATGTGTATGGAGGACAATTGCAGCAGCATTGGCAGTTCAGAGATCTTGAACTGGCTTTACAGACAGAAGAGGAATATTTTAGCAGTTTGACAGTCTATAAACATTTTGCAGTTTTGAAGCTTCATTTTTTCTTTCTTGGGAGACCATGACAGAGCTAGGAGGGACAGAGAAACAGGTTGTCCCAGAAAGAAGGTGATGAAAATCTGGCCAAATCTGTTGCTGGGGCCTCCCCCAAAATAGTGGGAGAGTTCCTGTTATGTATTAAAAACTGGTGGTCAGCTTAACGCCAGCTGGATTACATCAGCAGGGCACTGAGCATAGATGTTCCACCTGAGGAAAGTTGCCCGCATAGAGACCTGGAGAAGGAGAAGCTATCATGTTGGTGTGTTAGGCATTAGTTGTGTTAAGGCATTAAGGTGTTGAGGCATTGTAGGTTCCCCTATGTGTTGCTGTTTGAGCCATTGGTTCTCCTGGAGAAGCTCTGGTCCTTACATTGAGCATTGCTTCCTGGCTCTGGAGGGGAAGACATGTGCTGCTTGGTCTCCAGGATGAAATCATCACACTGGCTTCCTGGCATGTACTCGATTGTGCTTGTTGTCGGAGGAGCTCAGGGCCTCTGTGTTGCTGAGGATGGCTGGGGTGCTTTTCAGGACAGCCCTGATCTTTGTTGTGAGTGTGACTTCTCGGCTCCAGTGTAGAACCCTCATCCTACCAGCACAGCTCCTTCACCCTGCTGGTATAGACCTCCTGGCTTCCTCCACTGACCTTTGGGCTTTCCCAGCACGGATCCATAAAAAAGACTGGCTTGAGTCCTTCTTGTGGGCTCTAGGCCTCCAGCTGGACTCGTGGGAGGCACTGTTGTGAGCTCTGGGTCTTCATCTGGTCTCATGTGGGACATTGCTGTGGGATTCAGGCCCTTGACTAAATATTCTATGTCTTTAGTGATGTGGAGAAATTTCCTGCATTTTCTTGTGTTAACTGTGTGACCATCCTAAAATAATATTATAAACTCTATGTCCTGATTCTAATTGTTCTGTGTACAACCCCTGACTACAACAGTTCCCAATCTCTTATGACAATTGAGTAGCAATCCAGAAAGGGTATATGAATTGAAAACCACCATCTATGAGGATTCCGTATTGTTTTACGTGGCCAATATGCAACTGGAAGCCTGTTTGTGCTTCTTGTGACATAAAACAGCAATGGGAGTTGCAGTGAGGTGGTATGATTTATGGTCAGGCCCAGAGGCAAGTCTTTGGATGATACCTCTGGAAGGAGAGTTTTCAGTTTTCAATTATCTGTTTTAGGCTAATGTAGGAGTTGTCTTTCTCTGAGAGAACAGTAAAAATTGAAAGTGCAGTGTTAAATAAGAGGGAGGCTGACTGACTTGGTGTAAAGGAGATGGTTGCTTCTAACTTGAAGAGGAGATCTTTTCCCTGAAGTGGTATAGGGACTGGCTTCTACAGAAATTTGTGTTTGGCAAGATTACCTCCCAGGCTGCAAGCTTGTGCCTGGCAGAAGGGGTGAGAAGCAAGAGTCCCAGTTGCCCCAGTGATGGTAACTTTTCAACAGAGGGAACTTTTGAAGGCAGAGGGTTCTGTTCCATTGTCTACCAGGAAAGTCACAGGTTTACTCTTGACTTTTGCAATGACTGTGGGATCTTGGGAGCCCATTTGCATAGAGCTCAGTCTGTCCTATCCAGGGATGTCAGGTGAGGAGAGGTTCAGGTAGGTGTGGATAGTCAGGATTTTTTGTGTCTTGTAGATGGAGGAAGCACTTATTTTTTGTGTCCACTGACATTTTAACTTACAGCCAAAGGATAAGGTTGTCTATAGACTGGATGTTTAATTGACGTTAGGTGCTTTTCTTTTACTGGATTTCTGAGTAACAATGATTGATGGGCTTTTTGAACCCCTTTTTTATATCTTTAGGAAGAGTTCACAGACCATGGCAATTCATTCACTGGGACTGACAGTCCAGTTTTTCCTCAGTCAAAGTGTGGAACTCAGAAGGAATTCCTGACAGTCTTCTCAGGTGGACATTTGATAATGCTACCTGACCAGGATAAGCATAACTGTGAAGTAGAAGATGTGAGGGAAGGGCATCTATGACTGAATGAGGCAATAGATAGCTGGAACCAATTCAGTTGGCTGAAAGTTGACAAGTCAGGAGAGGGGAGTGAAGCTATAGATGTTGGCAGAAACTGTGGCAGCCAATGAGGTTGCCAAGGTGGAATTCTCTGGAAGAATGGGCCTCTTTTTTCCTTTGTTTTTGTTTTTGCCTTTGAGATGCAAGTAGCAGTTTGATTTCATTTTTAACTTTGTAAAAGTCCTTTTCTTGTAGTTAAGGACTGTGAGTTTTGACTAGTTCCTATCTCTGACTTTGGAGCAACAGATAAAGGGTGCCCCTCAGAGAAAGACCATTTAGATGCCCACCTGGCCACATCATTTGCAAGGACTTAGATACAATTTAACTAAGGAGGGTGTGATACCTCCATTATGACATAATGTCAATCACCACAGAACTGCAGATGAGGGCCCAGTCAGCCACCACAACCAGTGCATCCCAGTCTTAGTGCACAGACAGAGCAACCTGTTGCTTATACTGTCCATTCTACTCACTCATTCATTGAATAGACACTCAAAGATTAAACATTCCAAGCCCTCCCCTTGGAGGTGGTCCTGACTAATAATTGTTGATCAGACTCCCCTTCTGCTTGAACTGAGCAGGACTGATAGATTAACTGGAGTGTCCCTGGGGGTCTTATCAGAATCAGGAAGGCAACAGGCAGATAGGCAGACAGACAGACAGACAGACAGACAGACAGACAGACTGTGTCCTCCTCCTTTTGGGGTCTGATACAAGCTGCTTGAGTGTGGAACTAAGAATCCTCCTCCAGACCTCTGAGAGTACTCGAGAAATCTCAAGGGTGCGTCTTCCCATCAGAACCTGGAAAGGTCTTTGCTTCATCCTTGAGGGCCACAACTAGTGACCCAAAAGGTCAGCATGGTGGGTATTCTCAGCCATTGCAGATGCTATGGAAAAGAGAAACACCAAAACAACACCCAGGATGAGGAGGCAGATTTATTTTACATTTATCAGGCTCTGATCTCTGGTGGTATAGAGCTTATATGGGATAAGCTAGTAGGATACACAGTGATAGAATGGCTTGTCAATTGGGGATTGCTTTTTACAATATGCATCACAATGACCAGCTAGGCATCATAGTGTTCTATGACCAAGTGTTTCTAAGAAACAAAAGCAACAGGAATTATAACAGGAACTATTACCTGGGCAACTAATAAAATGAAGTATACTGGTGGGGTGGAGTTACCTTCTACTATACTTTTATTCAAACACTGGTACAAACAATTAAAGTAACACAAGATTCATTTGCTTTCCATTATCCACTAGTACATGCCCAGTTAAACAAGCTGATTTCAACCATATAAACCTTTCTTTTGCACTAACAAAGCAGGCCAATTAGACCTCAATTCTCCTTAACTAGTCCTGGCTAATTGTGACTCTTCATTGGCCTGTTCATAAGAATTTGTCAAAATGTCTCATCAAGCAGGTCCAAGAGGGGCTCCCCTGAGATTTAATGTACAGATGCCAAGATAAAAAGGGTCTCTTTCCTTTGGATCATAAACTTAAGAATTAGGGCTTAAAACTGCCAATTTTCATTAAGCAGGAAGAAGTGAGACCAACCTGCAAAGAAAACCAGAAAAGAATAATGAGAAAGAGGGGCCCCAAATCCAGCAGTACCCTTGAACTCATCAGTTATCTAACCCAATTTGTGCTGAAGCTAGTTACAGTGGGGTTTTTCCATTTGCAACCTGTATGTTCAAGTATTAGGACAGTTTTCCTCAAAAAGTCTGTTCACTACGAAGCAATATAAGCAATATTCAATTGAATGGTTAACTAATCTGGCAACCACCTATTTCAAGTAGTATGTGCCAGGGATCACTCCAAATGCCAGGGATGTCAATGTGTAGCCCCTGTCTTCTTTCTGACAGTCTGGATACTAACACCAGTGTGCAGTCCAAGATGGCATAAGCCATGCCATGCAAAATGTTCAATGCCGTGAATGTATTGTGAGGAAAGTGTGGTGGGAACACAGAGGAGGGAAAAGCCACAGGGACTAGGTGAAGGTTTGGTTAAGGGCTTAGTGTTCAAGTAGACACCTAAAACATTTAGATATAGAAAATAGCTTTCAACAAGGAATCAACTTTTGCAGAAAACAAGGATGTGTGAAACACTTGTGGCTCTAACCTCTGGTGGATGAATGACACTGTGACAAAATCCTATCCAGCCAAAGAATCATACCAAATCCTGAGCAGCAGCAAGTAATGCATGTGTCTGAGCAGGGACAAGTTCTGAGCAGAGTTGTCATTTAATAAGATCCCTCTGGAGGTTCAATGGGATCATTAAACTATGAACCACTGGGTGGCAGGACCAACTCTGGTATATGGTAATATTTAATAAACATTTATTGAGTTTGGAGATAATGACAGTATCAAGGAAGGCAATAGCAATAAGGAGGGAAGAAGGGAGCCATTTTGAGACATTTTTGAACTAAAATCAATAATATTTATTGAATGGAGACAAAAGAAATAATTAAAAATGACTTGGCAGTTTTTCTCTTGGCTGACCTGTTAAATGAAATAACAGGTCCAGGTTTTCAAATAAAGGTAATAATAACCTTACCTTTGAACATATTACATTTGAGGGACCAGAAAATCCAGAGTGAACCACAAGTCAGCCTCACAGGCCAGAAGCTCAAGAAAGATCATGGCAAAAATTAGCAAGATTTGGAATTCACCATCACAGAAAGGCAGTTCAGAAGAGAAAGTATTTGTCAGGGGCACTAACCTCTGCAATGCCCAAAAAGTTCAGATTCCAAAGAAATGCTTCAAACACAAGGTCCTTCCCAACTATTACATAGTACTGCAGATCTCCCAAGGCTCCCAAACCCCCAAAATAAAAGTAGCAAAATGCCTCTGCTCTACAGGTAAGGGTAAACAACCAAGACTCCAGCAATTTGACCTCCTTAACGTGTCTGGACAACAAACAAACCATAAGCCTTTGGAGATTCTGCCTGTCAGCTGATGTTGGACCCTCCATGAGGAGACATGGCTTTCATATCCACTAAACAGACAACACATTCAAGGTACTTCTGCCAAATCTACAATAATCACTGAGCCAGGAGATCTTCCAGGCTTTTTATCTTCCTGCCAAACTGGCCATGCACTGACTCTCACTTGCCAAAAGCCCATGCCTGCAACTCCATGGGCCCCTGATAAAACGCCCTAATCCTTGTGGTGGGTGAGTGGGCATATGAGTGTGAGGAGGGCACACTGGCCCGGGAGCCCAGGACCATGGTTAGTTAGGCCAGAAATTCTCAGCTAAGCTCTAAGTTAGGTTGGATTCAAACCCTTGTCTGAATAGGTATCTATCAAATGCTGATTATTTTTCTTTTCGCTATACCTAGAAAAACTAAAACAACACTAAATGATTGTGTCTGATATCTTTTTGTATTAAGTGATTAATGTATATGGCTCAGCACTACGCGTAATAGGACCTATTTTGGGTTTTCCTTTAACATGCATGTAAGTGAGAGAATGTGTAGAGTATGTCTGGAAGGGTACACAACTAACCCTGGGAAGCTGAGATGAAGGAGAAAGAATAAGGTGTTTGTTTGTTTGTTTGTTTACGTTACCACACATTCTGTTTTGTTTTGTTTTTAAAGAGCTTATTAAGTTTGAAATAAAATTTCTTTCAAAAAGCATTAAACATTTGAATCCATCACAGAAAGACAACTCAATAAAATGCCTAGGTCTGTGTGCCAACATGTATTGCTGAACTTCATGGTCCAAGTAGGTGCTTCTTCACCAAGTTAGGACAAGTTTCTAAAAACTTGCTTAACAAGTAGAGAGTCTCATGGCCCCAGAGTCCTTGCCCATCTGCCTTCCTTCCATTCGTCCCAGCTCAGGTAAGAACATGCCTGGAGAATGCTTGTAGGCGGAGGAAGTCACCACAATGGTAAATATGAGAGTCGCTGGCTGCAACGAGACTTGTGAAAAAAGATCAACCTCCAGTTACTCATTACATCTTCATGGGGAATTTGACACTCTTTGCCCAGACAACCCAAGTTTATCAGACTTAATCTAAATTACCATGGAACTGATAATCAGGTCAATGATCAAATCTATACCTGTGCTGAAGGCAGATGGATGCATGTTCTGGGCTGGCTTCTTTGAACCCTAAAGACATTATACCAAGTGAAATAAGTCAGGAAAAGACAAAACCATCTATTCCACTTAGGTAAGTACCTAAAGTAGACAAATTCATAGAGGTTGAAAGTACAAGGGTAGTTTCTAGGGCTTGGGGAGAGATAATGGGGAGCAAGTGTTTAATGGATGTAGTTTCAGTTTGGAAAGAAAAAAGTTCTTGGAGACAGGTGTTGATGACAATTGTACAACAATGGGGCCATATTTAAATCCATAGAACTCTACATTTAAAGATGACTTTTATCAGGTCACAAAGCACAGTATGAGGTCTAGTATATATTTATCCACATTCAAGTAGATTCTTTTCTACCCCTGAAGTTCATTCATTTTTTAATTTATGGCATCATAAGTTGTTAAGTTCTTCTTAATAGACTCTGGTTCATGACTCTCATCCTGAGTCATTCAGTCAGTTGCCTCCTCCTGGTAGCAAGGACTCCCCTTAACTCTTTCAGCCACAGGGAGCACCCAGAGCAACTCTGTTTAAACAGCCTACTCACAGCTGGCTCTGGCCAAGCTTGTCCCTCCATATTTTAACCCTGTAGGTCCTTTCTGACTTTAGTCAGAACCAACCCACACCACTATTGTTATGCGAAACTCCTTATGTATGCCAACGCATTCTTGTAAAGAATTAATAAAAGTACAGAATTTATTTCCCAAATAGTGCTTTAAAATTTCTTAGTCACCTGGGCATAATAATGTATACTTCTAATCACAGTCCTCTGAGGAGGCTGAGGTACAAGGATAGAAATTTTGAGTCCAGCAGGGGCAATTTACTGACTTAGAAAGACTGCCTCAAAATAAAATAGGGCTTAGGGTGTGTGAAGGCACTGGGTTCAATCTGCTGGACCCCCAAAATAAATAAACAAGTAAATATTCTTAGCAGAAGGATCATGACTCTATATGGATTCAGAAAAGTAACCAGAGATAGTAATCTCTCATGTTTCTAGCCATGTTTTGCTCATTCACTTTATTCTCTCCCACTCTCTGCAGTTGCAAAATCTAAGCAAAGAAATGAAACATCTCATTTGAGTATTTTTCTTCCCCCAAAACATTGTAATCTTTGGAGTCTTTAGAATCTCAATTTTTACTCAAGCAGGCTTATCAGAAAATTCTTTTTAGATAATTATTTTCTCTAAAGATACTTTAGTAAATAAAAAAATCCAAATATAATTATGCACACAAGCATGTTTTATTTATGTAGTGTTTTTGAACTGACTATGCACTTTATAAGTGCATAATCTGATTTGACCTTCTTAAGGATGCAGGAGTGTATACAGGATCATCAGGCCTCTACCTTATCAATAAGGAAACTGAAGTACAGAAAGGCTGTATGTAGCCCAAATTTAGAGCTGACCAATCAACAAAATCATGATTCACCCCGAGTCTATTTCTTATTCCACTATGCTATATGGTTAATGCAATTAACCAAAGACCACCATTTCTGAAGTCTTCCTGTAAGTGAAACTCTGAGCTGACCCTAAGGCATCAATTTTAGACTCCCATGGATGTCACTGGATAGTAAAAGAAGCAGGATGTATTCTGTATGCAGTGAACCATGCCAATCACCAGACATGCCTTACCAGGAATAAATGCTTCAAAGTGTCCTACGATACTTAGTAGGATCTGAACTTCTAGGACTAAGACCATGATCCAAGAGCCTCCAGGAAAGGTAATATTACTGTGAATGTTATTAACCTGTTCCCGGCACTGACTGAGTTGGTCTCATTCAATTGTTTTACCTGGCATGTGTAGACTTGGGCCTTATTTATCATTTCCCATGATGATGCCAACAATGACCTACTTCCCTTTCCAAATCTTTCGGGATCTTACCTACTGACAAGGCTACCTATAGTCTCAGATGTGCATGCTATGAATTCTGCCCATCTTGATATGTGCCCATCTTGATATGTACCCATCTTGCCCTCCTAATTGCTCCTCTTCTGGAGCTTCTACTCCCTCCATGCTGGAATGCCAGTGCTCACCTGTCTCTGTAACTTCATAAATCCTTAGACAAAGACCATTGAATGATTACTTCAGTCAATAACCATTTATCAAGCACCAACAGAAGCAATGCATTTATAACTTTGATTTTGAGCAATCTGTAACCATCAATCACATTAATAATTAACCAAACGGACATTTGCATCTGTGATTTTCCCTACATGTAGGTGAAGTAGATGGTCAGTGAAAACTGCCAAAGCCTGGCCCAAATTATCTCCCTATCAGAATATCTGATATGGACCTGCAGAGTAATCTGGGAATGCAGGCACACCCAAATGCTACCATTAAAGTGATTCCTGCTGATTTTTTTTTGGACCCATTAGTAGTATTGTGCCATTAGATGAAAGAAAGTCTCAAAGGAACACTTACACAGGGGCAGAGAAAATGGAAAGTCTGAAGCACAAAGCACTGGCCAATCAAAACCACTGGCCTGGGAACAAACAACACTGAGCGACCTTGAGCAACCAAAGGCCTAATGAGGACACACAACACCAGGACAGGGAGTGTCTAAAATACAAAAATGAGTGGAAAGAGAGGCAGCAAGGAAGGAATGGGTCCTCCTCCTTGGTTTCAACCTGGGCCAGCCCTGAGCATAGCTAGTGGAACAAACTGAATGAAGATGTACTGCTTCTTGGTGCCTCCAAACTTTTTTGAGCCTGAGAAGGAACAGATAAGTCTTCTATATTCTCTCCAATGTTATATAAATTCCCTGAAAAACAAGACAAAACAGGCTTCTTTTTGGAGTTGCCAACCTAATGTTTGTTTTTCAATCCATCCAATTCACTGACCAAATTATTTTTTGCATAACATTGTAACTAGCCTTCTTTGGTGGTCTGCCATACTGCTAATGTGCCAGAAAACAGCTGAGATTAAAGTTTAATGCAGCTAAGGGAAATAATTTGTAATGAGCATTAATAAGCACCAAGTGTGAAACTATTAGTGAAATTGTTCCTGGGATAAATTACCTTTGTAAACTGTGTGGATTTTTTTTTTTTTTTTTTTTTTTTGGTACCAGGGATCAAACTCACAACCTTGCACTTGCCAGGCAGGTGCTTACGCCACCAAGCTAAATCCCCAGCCCTTGTGGAATGTTTTGTTGTCCACAGATAACAGTGCTCTGTTCTTGATACTCTGTCAAACTCAGGAAAGAATTTGCTGTTTCAGCTTGTTCTCCTGGACATTTTTTCCTCCTGTAGCTGCTAGAAACCAAAACTATATCTACAGTGGGAATTTTAAGGGCAAAATTATATAGCTATCCCATACTTAATAGAATGTAAACCATCACATGATTTTTTTGCACTTGGTCAGTTTGCTATGACTTTTTCCATTTTGTACATGTAAGCATATGAGCCAGGTAAACTGGGGACTCAATATTAGAAAAAATTTGTAAATGCATAAGCTATGATTTCCCCATTTTTGACTATTTTACGGTGGCAATGTGTACTGTGTCAGTTTGGTTCAGCTTGAACTACATTGGCCAGGACTCCCTTGTGGTTCTCAGGTAGAGGGGGCCAAAAAGGGGATCTGTGCAGGATTTGGAAGCAGGTGCAAAGCAATGGCCATTATTCTCTAAAGGTGACAGTCAGAGAGGTGTCACAGCTTGTGGCTTGTCTTCATTCTTTCTTGTTCTGTGTGTGACTTTCCCCAACTGCCAAACCTACTGACCAATAGCATCCCACAGCCCACAGCTAGATTCTTGGCCATAGATCTTCAGAAGCAATAATTATACAGAAATAACAGCTTTCAATCAGTTTTCCTTCATAGTCCTATCTGGCACCCGGATGTATCTGGTCCTCAGAGTCTCCTGCAAGTTCTGAACTGCCACCAGGGGGCAGATTAGCAACTTTTCTCTCATCTTTCAGTTCCTCTTCAGGCCCTTATTTCCCCAGCTTCCCCCACAATTATATAATGAATTCTTTCCTCCATAACACTCCGGCTACTTCTCTCTCCCTGATGTAACCCTGAGTGATTTCCCCCTCCTCACCACACTGGGAGGAGCCAACCAGCCAAAGAGATTCACACCAGAGCCAAAAGTCAGATCCACACTTCTCATTCCCGAAGAAAGCCATACAAAGCCAAAATAAGTATCTATTAATAATTATCAAAAGACAAAGCATATTGGGTGATATTTTGTGTATGTTCTCTTTATGGTGATATGAAATCAGAAGACCTGGTCTTATAAAAGGGCTAAAAGGTTATTGGTTTTAAAATTGTCCCTTTTGGATTTCAAAAATGGTATTAAGTAGGATGAATGTCAATTATCTGCAAATGTTGAGGCATCAGTTGCACTTGCTAGTTCACATAATGCACAAAGGAAAAGCAAATTGGAAGCCATGGTTTACCGTGGCCTGTTTAAATGATAAAGCTCCCATCTTTATTCTTGAGCTGTGTATAGCACAGTAATCATAAATATTTTTTCACCTTCTGGCAGTATATTACACAAGAGATCACCCAAGCACTAAGATTTCCCTTTATTATTCCCGTATTTCACCTGCTTACATATCCTCAAGGGTCTCATCTCAGTCTCTGCCAAGTACAGCTTCTCCTGATTATCTTGTGAATTCCTCCATAAGCAGCACCAATTCTTTCTTGCCTCTTTGCTTTCTCTGCACTTTCTTAGGTGCCTAAGAGACCATCCTGAGCTCCAAATCTCTCATCTGTTGTAACTTAAAATTGTTCTACTGTGTGATATTAAGCAGGGCAAGAGGACTAACAGACAACGTCACATGTATCACCAAGAATGGCTCACACATGAAAAAGGAAAATGATAATTTAAGAAAATCTAGTGAGTCACCAAAGAAGCATTTGCCCATGGTAAAGGTATACATGCTATTCAGTGGACAATATAAGAAAATATAATGAAAAGTATAGCAGACAACTGGCAGCAGGAAACCTAGGAAAAGTGAGTTCTATCTAGTCTTTTCCCTGTATTAACTGGCTAATCACACATCACACGCAGCAGCTGGGGCAGAAAGTGCTAGTTACCCCAGGACATTCTTGCTCTTTTAGAGTGTCTACAGTTATGTGAGCACACATCATCAGGAATCTCACTGCATGTTCTAGTCAGCTTTGCAGCTAGACATAGACAAGTGACTAAGTTCAGGCCAATGTGGCATAAAAGGACAGATTACTTGAAAGTTTCCAAAAGCCTCCTTAAGAGACAATTGCAATATATGGTCTTCACTTCTTTCCTTCCTTCTTTCACCAACTTCTTGAGTTGTGGAAATATTAGATTAAATTTTATGTTGGAGTATAACCACAAGAGCCACAGTTTAGTGATTCTGAAAACCAAAAGTAGAAATAAGACTGGGGGGATACGACCCAGCGGAAGAGCACTTGCTGAATATATGTTAGGCTCTGGGTTCCACCCCCAACACTACACAAACACACACACACACACACACACACACACACACACACACACAGTGGGAGACAGTCTGGGTTGCCAGTGACTGAAGAGCCCCCTGTATTAATCAGCTTTTTATTATCACAATTAGATAGCTGAGGAACCCAACTTTAGAAAATGTTTAGTTAGCTCAGTTTCAGGGGTAAATGGGCATGTTGTCTGGTTGAGTTCTCTACTGCCTTCCCCACTGCGGTCACTTCAGGGAGGAGGCATGTATGTAGAAGGACTAACATCGCCAAACAAGAAGACACAGAAACTGGGTTCCCACAAACCCGCTCCACAGGCGCACTCCCAATAATCTAAAGACCTCCCACCAATTCTCACCTCCCAAAATGTTCCACTACTACCCAGTAATGCCACCCTGGGGTCCAAGCTTTCAACCACTGTGGACTTCTGGGGAACACAATTAAACCACATTCAAACCATAGCATCTCAATGCCACACTTTTGAATGATAGATAAATAAATTTCTACATTGCTTAAAACACCATGTTTCAGATCTGCTTTATTCCCAGAACAAATCATAAAAATATATGTGTATTTTCAAATGTATTTTCATGCAGTTAAAATGTATGAGCTAAGCCAGGTGTGGTGGCACACACTTGTAATCCCAGCATTGGAGAAGCTATTGTAGGAGGATCACTGCAAGTTGGAGGCCAGGCTGGGCTACATAGTGAGTTCAAGGCCACATGGGCTACACAGCAAGACTCTATCTTAACAAGTCAAAGGGAAAAAAAGATTTATGAGATAAATATCCAGTGTAAAAATTATACTAGCAATATTTTTGACAATATTCAATTTAATCAGCAGAAACAAATACTCTTGCAAGTTTTTCTGAAATATTTTGTCACTAAAAAATCCTTATTCTTAAAAATGTTGGGTCTCTCTGTTCTGGACATTAGGCAGATATTGGAAGTGAACATAGGAAAGAAGTAGGAGTGTTACAGGATTCCAGGTGCTGGGGCTGTCTCCTTGTAGAGGTGATTTCTAGGTCCTTTCTATTCCAGACAAAGAACTGACTGAAACAAGCATAAACAGTGGTAAAGCTTCACATTTATTAAAGGTAAGAAAAAAACCCAGAAGTTTAGGGAGAAAATTGGGCTCTGAAGAGCAAGTTTGAGCTGAGTGTAAAGGGAGATAAAAATAAAAATTCATCCTACTGTGTCAGTGGACTATCGTGAAGAGGCACCATAGTAAGCGCTAAATGGCAACTGGGTTTTGTTTTGTTTTGTTTTGTTGCTTTGCTTTGCTTTGCTTTGCTTTGTTTTAAAAAATTTCCCACTCTGGCATCAACCTTAGATTATCCTGTCAAAAACCTGCTTGAGTTCTTGTGAGAAATACACATGCAGGTTTCTGGGAATTGATCTGTGGGTATGTTCGGTGACCTTGTCCTGCCTCCTTTATTAGTTAATTTTAACTGCACCCTATCTTCCTGCCTCAGGAATAGAAGGAAGGACACACACTTACCTATTTCCACCTCACCCATGCACCTGTAAATCTACTTGGCACAAATGGAGAAAGAAAAGATGTTCAAGCTAGTTGTCTGGCTGGCCTTTTAACTGTGTTTCTATACAACTCATCATATGAGAGGTTCAAGGTTTTGCTCTGCAAGGATATTGTTACCACCTGTACCTTCTGCTCACCATGCTTTGTCACTCCATGTCTGTATTTACATGGATCTTGACACAGCCCCAGGAGAGAGGATTAGAATTCCCGGTCAGTCATCCCTTCATCTGGATGTATTAACTACATCTTTGTCACATATCATCCAAGACTCAAGTCGCAGAACACTAGACCTTTTACTCTCACAAGAGCTTCACTATGCTGACCTTTTTTTGGTCTATGTTGAACCTTTGTGGGTCCCAAAGAGAGATGAGGTTAGGCAGCATATTAGGTTTTTCACTTTTCCTGCAGGCTTTCCCTGGCTCCGCTCCTAACAGGGTTGTTACAGGAGGTCTTTCCTCCCCGAGGCATAATCTCCCCTCTGTGCACCCTCTGTGTTCCCCACTCTGTGTTCTGTGGGCAGAGCATTTGCACTCAGTTCCAGGCTCAAGCCTCCTTTGGCATAGCCCAAGTCTCCAGGCCTGAGGTTTCTCAGATGGTTAAACAAACAGAAGCCTGTTGACAGAAAGCCTCTGGGAGGGTCCTGGTCTGACTTCTTCCACTGGATCTTCACCCCACTCTCACAACTTATCGTGTGTATTTGTTCCAACAACCACAATGTCCTTCTCAAGGGCCAGGCTGCCTGCAGCTAAGAGAGTAAGATGGTTTTGTATGCTTCCACCCTGTGGATCTCCATGGCACTAATAACATTCAGGCATCTCCTCAGTTACTGATCAGAATGCAGCGCTATAAAATGTTTTCCTTCTTAACATAGTGTTTCTGGCAAACAAATTCTAGAACAGTTCTGCTTATGTGCTTAATTGCAGGCAGTATTAACATTCTTAAATGGGGCTTTTAAATAGGGCTTTAATATTTGCTGGTAAAGAAATTAAATGAGTGTTTAACAGAATGGACCTGGCTGACTTTATCTTGGTGTATTAGTTAAGATTCTCCAGGGAAACAGAAACCCTAAAGTACATATGCATATGTAAAAGATTTATTATGACAATTGACTTATGTAATTATGGAAACTGAAAAGTTCAGTCCACCATTTAGAAGCCAGAGAACCAGGAAAGCCAGTGGTAGAATTCAGTCTGAGAATAAAGGCCTAAGAAAAAAGGAGGGTGAGGAGAACATGACACTGGTGTAATTACCAGAATCTGAGGCCCAAGACCTAGAGTGTGAAGTCTAAGGCAGGAGAAGATGAATGTCCCAGCTCAAGAAGAGAGGACAGGTTTGCCCTTTCTCCATGCTTTTTTTATTCAGGACCCTCAAAGGCCTGGATAGCCACACTGGTAAGGGAGAATCTCCCTTACTCTTCCTACTGATTCAAATGGTAGTTGTTTCCAGAAGTATTCTCACAGGCAGACATGACAGAAATGTGCTTGAAGCTATGTAGACATCCCTTAACCCTGCAGAGCTGGTACACAAAATCAATCATCACACTTGTGGAACTGATATAGAATCAAGTGAGTGTGACCTTTAGCTCTGAGACTTAAACTACACACATAATTCTTGGAGGATCTCATTAACCTCAGTGGCATTCAAAAAGCCACAACTCTTCAGTAGGGCATATAAGCAGGAAGATCATTTGTTTTTCCCAGGACAGTTCTGACATTATTATAAATAGAAGTCTTTTTCTTTATCAAAAATGTTCCATTTGGACAATAATCAACATGGTCATTGACAGCAAGTCACCCGTAGCCTGGTGTTCAGCATGATGACTAATTCATGGTACCTGTGGCACTCACAGGGCTTGAGAGTACGGGTTCTATAGTCCAACAGCCCGGGGTCAAGTCATTGCCTGCTGACCAGAAAACCCAAATGAGCTAGGGTCTTAGCTTCTAATAACAGAAATTGACTGGCTGATTTAAGCAGAGAAGCACTTATTTAAAAACACTGGGGGTGGCTCACCCAGAATCACCAGGAGAGCTGCAGGACTTGTGAAGTGACATCCAAAATCACACTGCAGAAGTGTTCTGCAGTGGAAGCTGCTGCTCTGCCCTTGAGCTCCGCTATCCCTCATCTCCTTGCCCCCTCCCTCCAAACACCCTCATTGCAGCCCCTAGAGGATAGACTGGGCATAAGGACCTCTGCTGTCCTCCGGAGTAGATGCTTCTACCATCAACATTAGCCTTGAGAAGGCCTGCCATGATCTCTCCTTTGGGGTGGGGGTGGGGTGGGGCATCTTGTAGCCCAGGCTGGCCTCAAACTCACTGCAATCCTCTTACCTCAGCCTCCTGAGTGCCAGGGATTAAAGCATGTTCCACCACATCCAGTTTCCTGTCTTCTTTATGCTGCAGGTCAGCTGCAAAGTACAGCTCTCAGGTTAGTTTTCCTAAGGCCATTTCACATTGCTCTAGGATATTCACTTTTATTTTGCATCTCTGAATCTCCAGCCACCATCCACATTAAAGCACCTGCACTTCTGATTTAACCATCTAGGAATACTCTATTTCAATAGCTGTATGAGCATATGAGTTAATGAGCACAAGGCTCTTCTATGAGACAATAAATCATCACTACTGTGCTAGCAAAGAAAAAAAAGGAGGGCCAGGGATTTAGCTCAGTGATACAAGTGCCTGCCTGGCAAGTATGAGGTTGTAAGTTCGATCCCTGGTACCAGAAAAAAAAAAGAAAAAAGGAAATGTAAAAATTCTCTATTTGATCTAAAAATACTAGAGTGACATGCTCAGACTTTATTTAGAAAAGCAATACATACTGACAAAAATCATTCATCTACACCTAAATCCATTACCACAGTAGACTGACACACTATGGCTTCTTTATGACTCATATTGGGCAATTTTTTACAGTCCAATTCTCAGGATAGTCACAACCTGGAATTTACACATTAGCCACTGACCTTGCTAAATCATCAGGTCATTATCTCTGTACTTTTGAGCTCTCTAGAGAGGTTTTGAGCAGGGAAACTTAGTCTCAAGCCCCACTCTGATGTACCCTACTGGTTTGGCAAAGAAGCCCAGGCAAATAAATCATGAGATGACTGAGCACAGAATCAGCATTAAATGGAGTGGCAGATGCTGTCCAGGCTGGTCTCTCTGAAGCTGGCATTCCCATCCCCAATGAACATCTGAGATATTGTTCATGTTTGCCAAACTCTAGAATTAGAAAGCTGAGTTTGGACTACTGTTGTCCAATGAATGCAATGACAATGACTAGATTTGAAAGTGATTGAAATATTTCAGCACTCAAGCATGACACTGGGAAAGGAGGTTCTCACTGTGGTAAACGGAATGCTCTATTTTAATTACAAACTACTAGTGAAATGTATTTAAAATTTTCAGATAATAAGCAAGTCCAGACTGCAGTTTTTATTCTACCATTGGATGCTGTGAGAAAATAGTAGCAATTGTTTCTTCCAGATTTTCATATATTTAAACACTATGAGGTGCTTGTGAAACCAGAAAGGAAGGTAAGGCAAGAGGCTGAGTTACTTTCACCTATCTGGAGCTTAATTCCTCTGACACAACATATAGATTTGTTAGGCTTCCTTTCTCTGAATCTTGAAATTTTACAGAAAATAGATTTGGGTCTGATCATAAAAATGATGACAGTAAGGCTATTTCTGCTAAAAGGAAGTTTTTGAAGCCAAACAAACTACATAGCTTACACATGAAGACAAGCACAAAATGACTGAACTGAAAGAAAGATCCTGGTTCAGTACAGGTAACATCTGAATAAAGCAGACTTTGGCCTCATGGGGCTTCAGCCAGCCTGAAGAGCACCTTGGTGAAAATGAGAAAGAAAAAAGAATTGCATAGCGGAAGCCTTGGACGTGGACTGTGGCGCAAGGCCTAGGGCATATGGCTTGGTGAGCGCCCTAGCTGGAACTTAGCCCACATTGCCCTGGGCCAGGTGCCTGGGCTGATTTCATGGGCTGAACTTTACATCAGTTTCTTAATAGGCTTTTCTTGTCCTTCCCTGATAACAGATTCTGAACAAATAAAAGCAATGGGACATTATAGGTTGACTTTGCCCCCTCCTGCAAAAAGAGAAATTGCAGTCCTAACCTCTAGTACCTATAATGTGAGCTTATTTAGAAATGGCATTCACTGATGATCAAGTTGAAACCATTAGGATGGGCTCTAACCCAATATGACTGTGCCCTTATGAAAAAGGAAAATCTGGACACAGAAGCAAACACACATACAGAGAAGATGATGTGAAGAGACACAGGAGAAAACAGCCATCTGTGATGTGTAATCATACACTATGGTGAATATTTAATTTTAAAAAATCATTACAGCAAAAACACATTACCATGTATCTCCTCCCCCTCAAAATACTACCTCTCACACTCTCACTTTGAACATGCTTATCCCATCATCTTTGCCCTTTTTTAAATTTTATTTTTATTTTTTATGACACAGTGTGTCTATGTAGTTCAGCCTGGCCTTGAACTCACTATGAAGCCAACTCAGGCCAGAGAGAGATACCCCATGTCTGCATAACTCTATATACCAAGAATTTAATTGATCTTTTTAGGCAACATTTTTGAATGCTTATTTATTTCCTATAGATAAACATCAAGCCATAAATTTCATATTTGACCCAAAGGAACTACAAAAGCAGTTGCCAGTTCAAAAATGATATTCAGATGGTCTAAGAGTGAATTTATTGAGTCTCATGTTACATTTACAAAACAACCAGAACTGAACTGAGTCTGAGAGTGAAATGAGAATCAGTGTTTCAGAATAGAAATAGAATAATGCATGAACTCTACCCACTCTTTATCGTATCTGAAGAGAGGCAGAGGCACTGGGTTTTTCATTTCTGTTTGTCATTCCTGACTTACCCACACATAAATGAACTAACCAAGGTATAATCATAGAGTCCCAAATGGATCCATTTTCTTGGGCAGTTTCAAATCATCCCATAACCACATCAGCTTAAATATGGTTTCTTTGTAAACCCATGAAAGGAATGTTACATTCTTCTGTCACATAAAATGTGAATGTTATCCAGGCCTCCAAATGTGCAAAAGACTGCCTGGATGTTTATTATTCTGAATCCTCCAAATCAGAAAAACCTGGAGTGCTTTTCTCTTCTAAAGAAAATTGTCTTTTGCTGTTACAGAAAGAATCATAAATATATCACATACTAACAACAAAAAAATATAAAATCTTAAAAATATAAATGATGAGAATGCTATTTTCCAACTTTGTTTTCCATCACAGTTGAAAATAACTGCTGTGTATATGAATTTATCTTATGATATATGTGAAATATTTCCATATCATTTCATGCAAAGAGTGTTACCTGAAACTTTCATTATTTCCTGGAGATCTTAAGAAATGAGGTCAAAGGCTAAGTAAGTGTCATCAAACATAATTTTACCAGATTAGAAAGAGCTTTACAAACAAATGCAGCAACTAAAACCATACACACTCAGACATGACACACAACCAAGAAGATGACTGGATTGAAACAGCTTTACCTAAAAAAGAATTACAATGAATAGTGGTAACTGTCAACATCTGATAAGGACTTATGTCCTAGGCAGGTGCTCAGGCTTCACATACATGATTACTTGTGTCTTCACAACTCTGTGGAGCAGATGTCATCTCCATTTTACAGTTAGGAAAATGGAAGCTTAGTGAAGTACTTGCCAAGCACCTCTGTCAAGACCTGTGAAGGGCCTGAGATTTTATCCTGCTTGCAAGCTCATAAATTAGCCCGCTACAGCTTCATGCATGTTGCAGAAGACATGGATGGGTCAGAGACCAAATCTTTTATTTGCAAGGCTCTGCAGCCAGTAAAAGCTTCATGTACGCATCAGTTTCATAATTAGGATGACCGACCATTCCAGTTTGCCCTGTTTCAGTTTTAATACTGAAAGTCCTGGGCAAATCAGGACACTTAGTCACTCTAGTTCCCCTTGTATCCACGCCCCACAGAGGCTAAAGGAAGCTGCAGCAGGCCCGGGTCACAGCGGAGACATTCAAACTTGGGTAAAGCCCATCAAAAAAAGAGGCGGAAAATAAACTCACCCAGTTTTTGCCCCCAAGGAAGATAATGTTTATATTATCTTGCTTCATAAATAAACCTGTCTACTGCCCTGAAAGGAGGCACCATATCTTCTAAGACAGTCCACTACACAAACATCCTTGGAAAGATTACCTAATACAAAAACTGTCACAAGGGCAGAAATATGAGAAACTCATCAGCACTTACAGCTGGCTAATAAGAGGTGAAGACAGTAGTAGACCATGATGCAAAACAAAGTTAATTGAGTTGCTTAATTGACTTCTAAGGCCTCTTCCTGCCCTGAGGATCTAGTCCTCTTCTTCCGAATAATTATTACTTACTATTTCTTTCCACTTCTTGTGATAAATGTCTTACCCAAAATGTTATTATTCTACCTCAGTTTTTAATTCAGGCAGAATCCAGCAACAAAGTTGGGGTCATATATTTTAATACCAGAGTAATTTTTAAAACATGTTTCATTATAAAAAGGAGAGCAACTAAGATTATTGCACAAGAGTTCATTTTTCACAAATTTTCATTGCCCATGTTAACCACAGCATCAAATAGGTATGATTTTTTCTTTAAGAAGACAGAGTTAAAAGTCTACTTTTTTCTGTAATATTCTGATTATATTTCCATTTCCTTTCTTGTCTAACTGGAGGTGCCAGCAGGGACGGATATTACAGCATGTTTTTAGAAGGTTTTTTTGATATACTTTCTGGGTCGAGCTGGTTCTTGTATCTATTACTCTCTAAAGATCAAAAGAAGATGAAATGAGCAAATAAGCAGAGGACAAAAGGCATGTGACAAGAGAGTTTCTATGTTGCCTGAATGAAAATTGTCTTTAAGGATATTTTGACCAAATGAGTATACAAGACTTAAAGCAAAGAATGAGGGGGGAGATGATAGAAACAGCCCATCATCTGGAGAAGTAGTTGATAATTAAATTGTCCTTTGGACTTGATCACAGTAGACACACAGACCACCTCATAGGTCCACCTACAGTCCCAGTCTGGAGTTACCAGGTTCTTAGGGACTGTAAGATTGAAAAATCAAGGTCCAGAGGTATTTTCAGCTCATTTAAAAGGTTACTGGAAATTATACACTTTTCCACCAGATGCCTTTGTTGGGGAGGGGTCAGACCACCCATCTCAATGCATAAAACAGAAGTAACTTCATAGGGAATGGTATGCCCTTTCACAAACCATAGAATATTTATCCCACCTAAACACATTCTAATTCTACATTAGCCAGAATGGCCAAATAGACTCTGATTTTGGACAGAACATCAAGTTGTAACTCCTGCTTCCCAGAATGCCTCAGACACAAAGCTCTCTGGTAACTTCAATAAGAAAATCCCCATCCAAAGCTTTGGTTTATGTATTTCATTAAAAAGAATAGAAATATGAGCTGCTTACCTAGCACACTTTGGCTGAAGTCTTTCAAAATATGGACTCCATGGAATAGGAAACAATTAAAAATGTTCCTTAGAATGGAGCTCTTTTCTTTCTAAAGGATTTGGCATAACTAGGGAAGAAAATAGAATCCATTTGAATTGTGCAAGAAAATTTAATAAAAGCTGATTTTCAGTAAGCTTTTTTTTTTTTTTTTTAAGAAATGCTCTTTTGAGACCTAAAGACTCTGTTTCCTACTGCCCTGCACAGAACATGAAGATCTCTCTGGCTTGGGAGCACAGACACACAAGACTTATTGACATTTCTCCTTAGAAACTGAATGGGTTTCAGCAAAGGATATTGCTGCTTTTCTGAAGCATTTCCTGCTGGCTTGAAAACACAGAGTACTGGCATTTAAGAAGTTTCCAGTATTCTGCGTACATTTACTCTTGAAGTCAGCTGCCCTTCCCCACTCATCCTGTACTTCTCTGTTTTATACAAGGTATTCTTCTCTCATGTTCTTCTCTCTCTTCTGCCCAATTTTTACTTCTTTGCCTACTGTCATGGCTCTTTTCCGACCTTTTCCATAGTTCACAAGCCTCAGATTCCTTTGCTTAGCATTCCTATTTTCATGGGCACACATTGACAGCAAAAGAGAATCCTTAAAATAACTGATGATCACAACGTTTTTCATTCTATCAGTAAGATTCTTCAGTGACCTGAATGATTGGCCCCCTCTTTCTAAAGTAGAATTCTAGACACCAGACCAGCCAACCTTCTTGCTGATGGCCACTCACACTGCCCAGTTAAGACAAACACCTTCCACCACTGCCCATCCTGGTAGGCTCAGCACTGTCTATAACATAGATTTACTTTGTGCCAACCACATGCCAATATGATCTGAGTCGCAAACAGATCCCAAACTTAGAGATCCCAATCCCAGGAAGGTAGAAGTGTGTACTAAAATAAAAATGCTGATGTTTCAAGTTTATGCATGCTAAAATTTACTGAGGGGTTGAAGAGACAGTCTAGAGTCAAAGTTCATGTCCTGATTAGTCTGCATCTTACAATCTACAACATAGCTCCACATTTCAAAGCAAAGTGAGTTAAATGAAAAGATTGCTCTATTTTTCTTTGTGTTACTAGGTATTATTAATCCCAAGGCCTTGGGTATGCTAGGCAAGTGTTCTACCACTGAGTGACATACCCAGCCCCAAGGTTAATCTTAAATCTCTACATGAAGTTGTGATCACAAGGGAAAGAAAGAATTGTTTCATTATTATCCACTTTGGAAAGGCTTTTCTTGCAGAAATTAGACACATGGGTGAAATAATCCCCTAAATCTTTTAATAATATAATAAAAAAATTCAGAGCCACATGTGCTAGCACATACCTGTAACCCCAACACTTGGGAGACTGAGGCAGGAGGATCACCACAAGGCCAGCCTGGGCTAGTTAGTGAATTCAAGGCCACCCTAACCTAGCAAGACTTTATCAAAAAAAGAAAGAAGAAAGAAAGAAAGAAAGAAAGAAAGAAATGTATACCAATTTTTTAAATCTCCAACCAATGCTATTAAAGAGCAGATTATTTTTGGAAAGTAGATATTCTCTGACAAGTCCCCTACAGCAATACTTGAAATCAAAATTCTACAAGACCTATCAGCATCTTTGGATTTTCATTTATTTTTCAATTTCCAAAGCACATCTGTCATTTGTACAGCCAGAGCCACATGCATCCATGATACAATATCCAAGATAGAAGAGAACACAAGCACCTCCTTTCTGTGCTTGTCTGCTCCCCAACCTGCACAAGGATGTGTCTTTCACTTCAGGCTAATTACTGCAGTTTCTTTTATACCCACCAGGGAAAGGAGGGCTATCTGTGGAATCCTTCAAGAAAGAGACTGCCCTTGCTGACTCAATTTCATCAATTTATCTCTCTAGGTATCATTTAGGATTGGGAGGTAATGTATAATTAATAAAATTGACAGAGTCTTTAAAAAACTCATAAAATATAATCATTCACAGTTGCACTTTTATACATTTATTTGAATAGATGATTATCTCTTACCCAAGATGTCCGTGAAGTCATATTTATCTTTCTTAAATGGTAAGCTCTATAAGCAATTGCAGATACTGTAAAAAAACTCTGTGAAAGCAATTTTACATTTATAAAATCACTTGAAAGAAATGCAGTTTTAAAAAGTAACACACAACCAACACACTTTATTCCTTTTAAACAAGTACTTCTTGAGGACCTGAGGGTTAGTTCAAATCTCAGATCCTATGATTTTACTCATCAACTCTGCAAAGCATTGTGAGTGGAAAAAGTGGGGTGCTCACAGACTCATGGAGTGTAGGAATCTGGGGCCGACCAGCAGCTGAGAATTGTAGAAGCAAGAGGAAAATAAATGATCAGACAAATCAGATCGAGCAAGCATTATTAAAAGCCTGAAGTCCA
The DNA here is from genome assembly GCA_004027455.1 of Hydrochoerus hydrochaeris. NCBI lineage: Eukaryota > Metazoa > Chordata > Mammalia > Rodentia > Hydrochaeridae > Hydrochoerus > Hydrochoerus hydrochaeris. Next base: position 66,153 of record PVLA01007934.1, on the reverse strand, counting down.
AATTGGTCACAGCTGAGACCTCACCCAATGAGAGCATCTGGAAAGACAGTTTCCAAGCCACCCAGTCTTTCCCTAATATTTTAGAGCCAGGTGGCAGAAACATTAAAACTGAAGCATAATAAGCAAGATAAAAAAAAAAATCTTATTCCAAATCAAATGAAAAGGAAAAGAAGAAAAATTCCTAAAATAAAAACACATTTCCACAGTGAGCCAACAAATTAGTTCCACAAATACCTGAGAGCAAAATGCTAAACTGGGGACAGAAGAAAACTTGAACCAAAAGGGCAGAGTTCTGTCCCTGAGTCTCCCCTCTCTCCCTGCCCCATGTTAAATACAAAAGTCAACTCCCCACAATGCATACGCTCTCCTCCCTAAAACAGATTTGTTGGTTTCTGCTTTGGTACTTTATTTTCTTTAGAAAGACAAATTTTGTTTTCTGTATCTAACAGCATTCTTTAAAAACAGAATGTCAGCTTCAGTGACAGATCAACCTCAACATTACACAAAGACAACCACAGTTTATGCAGCTCTTGATGTGATTCAACAGGAAGTGCACAATAACACCCCTGAAGTATGCTGGCCAAAGAAAATAAATCAAACCTGAATCTGATCAAGCCTCCACATCTAAACAACACTTTGCAGGAAACAGCAAGAGCATGTGTTCACTCAACATGCCGAATGCATCAAGATCCAGTTCTACAGGACTGAAGTCCCAGGGTCTTCAATCAATAATTGTGAAAGAAAAACATCCTAAGTAAGAGACACCCATATAGAGATCTTATTTTTTTATTAATTCATGTTTGAAGAATTAATGATTACATTCATCATGGGGAGATAGTACACATACGTAACGTATTTTAGTTCTTTTACGTCCCCTCCCCTAACCCACCCTCCCACTCCCTCCATCTCTCTAACTGGGGCTGGGGTGTAGCTCAGTGGTAGAATGCATGCTTAGCATGCCCAAAGCCCTGTGTTTGATCCCCAGTACCCAAACTGAACAGAAGAGAATTAACACATATCAACCAGACCCAGACATGATGGTGCAGACCTATAATCTTTGCATTTAGAAGATCAAAACAGGAAGATTGAAAGTTTGAACCTAACCTAGACAATTTAGTGACTGAAAAAGAATGTGTCTCAAAGTAAAAAATAAAAGAATGAGCTGGGCATGTATCTCAGAGTAGAGACCCTGGGTTCAGACCCAAGTACTCTCCCCCTGAAAAAAAAGTTTTATGTTATGAATTTGCAGCAGCACTAAACTAACAAAAAGCCCTATAAAGAAGACTTTGGAAGTGTACATAAATAATTTATATTTATTATCTCATTCACTAAAAAAATTATTTAAAATATGATTTGTTACACTGACTATAGTATATAAAGACTTTCTAAGAAATAATAATGAAAATGACCAAAATGCCAACAATAAATAAATCAACAATATTTTACAATTAAACAACCCATGTCAGAAAAACATAGAGTGGCCAACAGGGAAGGGGGCTGGGACCTGACTGTAACCTGTGTGGAGGAAGCCAGAGCCATAATAGGAGAGAGAGGCAGGAGGAAGCCCCCAGCCCAGAACCCTGAGAGCCCTGATCCAGGAGAAGGAAAAATAAGGGAGACTGAGGGCGGCAAACACACAACATCAGACATGGCTTCAATGGACATTAAGAGATATCTTCGGGACCTTGTAGACGAGCTCAAAACTGAAATATTAAATCAGGTAAAGCAAGATATGAGTAGAGTAATAAAAGAAATGCTCTCAGGAAGCATCTCTCAGGAAGATACAGACAGAAGAAGGGAGGAACACAAAAAAAGGAGAGAAACATTCGATAAAGAATATAAAGAAAATATAGAATACATGAAGAGATTCAAAGAGACTACCAGGAAATTAAAAACTCCATTGAAAGCTGGCAAAACACCTTAAAAGAAACTAAGGATAGACTATTAAAACTTGAAGACAAGTTTGCAATGTGTGATCATGAAAGCAAAGATCTCTTAAAAACAACAAGGAAACAGGCAGTAACAATACAAAGGCTAGAAGATGACAAGAGAATCTACAATTTAAGAATAAGAAACATGAACAAAGAAGCAGGAATACATACAGGTGAATTACAAAGGCTATTCACGGAAATAATTAAGGAAAACTTCCCAAGCATGGGAAAAGAAAATGACATTCGGCTATGTAAGTCATACAGAACTCCAGCTATCTACAACCAAAAACAGATCTACACCCAGATATATAATAATCAAGATATCAGAAATTCAATATAAAAACAGAATATTAAAAGCCATCAGAGAAAAGAAACAGATTACCTATAAAAGTAAGCCCATCAGAATCACGGCCGACTTCTCGACACAGACCATCAGATCAAGAAGAGCTTGGAGTGAAGTATTCCAAGCCCTAAAAGAAAATAACCCTGAGCCCAGATTGATGTACCCTGCAAGACTGTCACTAGAAATTAATGGAGAAACAAGATGCTTCCATGACAAAGAGGAACTGGGGGAGTTTGAGACCACCAATCCAACCCTACAGAGAATGCTGAAGGACATTCCAGAGAGAAAGAAAAAAAATACCAGGATTTTAGGAACAGTGGCAGAAAGGCCTCAATGAGTGGAGCAGGCAGTAGAATGAAAGAGAAAACTAGACAAAGGCAGAAAAATAGCATAGCAGAAATGAGGCAGAGAAGGATGGCTAGAATCGCTAACATAGATGGCCTTGATTCGCTATATTGTTAATAGTGCACCAGGATTTAAAACCCACATTACTCACACCACTCTGCTTAGATGTATTATATTCTGTTCCAGTCATTCTACCTGTACTAGATTTGAGGACACAGACAGCAATCCCGAAAATAACAGGATATAGTATGGTAATCATCCTTAATTTCCTATTAACTTAATCTAAAGCTCTGTAAAACCTACAGTTTTACCATGACTGATCGTAATCGAATCTGGTTTGTTGGATTGCTGTTTTGTAGTGATAGATTTTATTCAAAGCTGTTATGATTTGATAGTATCAAGTCTGAGAGTATAAGCAACTGCACTTAAGATGACAAGATCCACTAGAATATCCACTCTGGTTTGATTATTACCTGCCTTTGAAGTTTTATACTGTCTACAATGTTTTATTTTTACTAATATTGTTATTTACTGCTTTACTCAATTATACTGCTATATACTGATGATATAGACATTCTATTGAAGATAATAAGAAACAATACAGTAATCATTGTAGATCACCTTGCATTGTGGTTTTATACAACTTTTTGGTTTCATGTTTTTATAAGAATTTGTTTTGTTTTGTCTTGCTAAGTTTTGTTTTTCTCTCTAATACAGAAAGGATATAAATACATGCAGAGATTCATGCATGCATAGCTGTTACACTCTCACTGTTTGACTATCAAATTTGTATGCTTTAATTTTGTAACTTGAACAACTATTTCTAAGAGGACAATATGTAATTTATTAACTAGTGATTTCTTATTGTTTATCTCTTTTTTTGGAATTCTGTATTATCTCTAACCTTTATATGCTTTTGTTTCTCTTTAAATGAAAAAAAAACAGAAATGAATCCTAAACATTAAAAAATGTTCAACTTCATTCACACTGAGAAATGCAGATGAAAGTAAAATTAAATACTTATTTTTTATCTTATGTTTTACTTATTAGCTCAACAAAGAGCAAAAGATGACATACTGGCCCAGCTGTGGAGGAAAAGGCACTCATTATTTCTGTTGGGAACTGCCTTCCAAGGTCTATGGAGAATAATTTGGCAGTATCAGTGTTATAAATGCACAAGCCTTTTGATCCAGCAATCTGCTTCTAGGAATTAATGTTATAGGATAACCTGGCACACATAGGGAAAGTTGCATTTGTATATGATCATTCACTGCAACATCATTTGGAATAGAAAATGGTTAGAAACAACTTAAATCTTCATCAGAAAGGCACAGGTACAGTAAATTCTCATCCATCTATAGAATGGAAGGCTATCAAGTCACTAAGTAAAAGCAAAATAGTTGCGCTATATATCTGATGAGGAATCTATCAAGACATTCTGTGTGAAATATGTTATAAAAAAGGGGAAACAATTGTAAGAATGTCTCCTAAATGTATGAATACCTTAGGAAAACAATTTTTGTTGCACCCAGAAAGGAGACTTGGTGGGAGAGAGGGGTAAGAGGCATGATCAGAAGGGCATATAGATTTTCACCATAAACCCTTTTGTAGCTTTTGAGTTTTGAATCATAGTAATGTATTATCTGGTCAATAAATAAAAATGCAAAAATCTTCATAGATATTAAATTAGATAACTAATTTACAGCAGACCTAACACAGAGCTTTGCCAACAGAGATGCACAATAAGTAGTTTAATAAGTAACTAAATAGTTTTCCCAAGAATAGGATGGAACTTCAGAGGAAAAGAGTCATCATTTCATGAGTACAGCTGTCCCAAGTCATGAACAGGGATCCCTAGGCCCAGAAAACCACCTCTCTACCCTCTGAGACACCAAGAAAAGGCTTCCACAAGCAAGTATATCTTGGTCTCTTAAACCGAAGGACTCAGTGAGTATTTTTACATAAAGTCACCCCATAACTCTCCCAGCATATATAATTGAGAAACAACAGACCAAAAAAAGTATAAAAAGAAAATATAGTTCTCAAGAAAACTGATGCAGACTAAAGTGAAAATGTCTGCAAATACTACCTTTGATATCAATTTCCAGTTACAGTTTTTTCTTCAACAGGAAAGAAGGGGAGAATCTTCAGAAAGAGGGTTGGGGAAGTCATCAGTGCAGACAGTAGCCCACAAAATGGCGACCTTTAAGATGCCTCTCCCTCCTCCCCTCCCCTCCATCTTCCCTTCCCTCCCCCTCCACCTGGAACTCCTTTCAGAATCCTTGGTACCAGAGCCTTTCAGACACCCTGGAGGAGCACACATCTCTGTGATGCATAACTCATTATTAGCATCTGCTGCTTGGAAAGTGTGCTGTTCTTTGACTCTTTTGTTAAAGTTATGTTACATAGATTCCCTGTATAACTTTTCAGATGCTTAGACAATAGCAAAGATTAAACCAACAGTGAATTAATAGCAGCTTCCAATCATTTCTCTGACATCTTGTTTTGTCTGACAATTAATTTGCTTCTCATTTTCTCCCTTTATGGCCTTTTCCTACCTGTAAATTGGAGTAAGTAAATTGACTTTATAGAAAGTGAAGAAGGTAGGGGATTGCAGAAGGTTGTGTTTTCACTGATCTTCGCCCAGAACTTCTTTACATAAATGAACTATTATTATCTTCTAATTAACATTATTTGCCTCTTGGTTTTCTGACACCCACCCTTAAACTTCAAGGACTCAAAGTTAAAAAAAAAGAAAAAAAGCTCTTCATTGCTTACCTTGTTATCAAGATTGGCTAACTTAAGAACTATGTTTATATACCATTTCTGCATAGAGAATTGAGATTCTTTTTGTTTCTGGGGGAATCCCCTCTAATGCAAAAGTGCCTTTTTGTGTGATAACTGAGAAGAGAGATGCTGGCATACCTCCCCCAAATTATTAATGACTTCTTTGTTTCAGATTTTGCCATTAGAGAGAGAAGACAACAAAAATTTTCAGTTTGAGAATACTAGGAATATAAAATGTCCCCAGAAAAAGAAAACTCCTAGTGTTTTAGATAAAGAAAAGACATACTACATCTTAAAAACACAAAAAAGATTATATATATATATATATATATATATATATATATATATATATATATACTGGAAGACAGACATCTTACAAATCAAGGTTAGGACCCCTTGAAGAAGGTTTCTCTCTAAAACCACACTAACCCATGACAGTCACCACCTTCCTGGCTGGCTTCCTTACCTTTGATTTTTGACTCACATTTTCCATGCTTCCAGAACTTGACATGAGAGGTAGCATATAATTAACTTTAAGAAAAAAAGTATATAAAATGAGATGAACACTGCAAAAATATGAACACATGAAGAAGGTAATAATACTTCCTCATACACAAATCAAAAGAGAAAAGTACTATGACGAAAGTGAAACATTATTAATGTTATTAATGTTATATTATCTTTTTCATTAAAAAATGCAAAGTTCCCTGGCTTTCACCATCATGAGAATCCATTTTACTAGGCTTTTTTAGCATTACAAGGCACAATTCCAAATACTCTGGTCCTAACAGGAGCTACTTTCCCATTGCAGTTAACTAGAGTAATGCCTCTTTTAAAGGCAGCTTTATAAGTCCATTCAAAGGGTAATAGCATGTTGCCTTCCTTCTAGGAGGCTTTCATCCTGGTGGAAGTTCTACTACCTCCCCAAAGTAAATAATCCAGACCTCACTTAACACACAAAGTGCAAAGGCAGCCAGGGCTTTTGATGACTAATATAAAGGTGGCAAGCAGGACAAGAGCCACTACCCTGGGGCCTTCTCACTATCCTGAGTATACAACAAAGCCCTTGAGCTTGTACCCTGGGCCTCCTGCTTCTGTGGAGACAGAGACGGTCACAAACTGGTGATGAGTGCTAGAAGAGCAAGAGCTAGAAGACAAGACACATTGGCCTCCTTTTCCCTTTTGCCCCTTTCACTTGTATTTTTTTGTACATAAGCAGGTAGTTTGTTTCTCTCTCTCAGTTCCATTATAAACATTTAGATATTTTCCACTTGAGGTAAAAGAAAAATGAAGCAGTTATATTCCTATTGTAGACTGAATATACTGTACCTATAATGTACAGGATCAGAAGTGTTTACTTCATGTTTTTTCAGATTTTATAACATTTATTTTTTTTTTCTTTTGAGATAGGGTCTTGCTAGGCAATTCAGGCTGGTCTTGAATGCATTATATGGTCCAGACTGGCCTATATCAAAATCATAGTAATCTTCCTGCCTTAGTCTCCTAAGTATTGGAATTACAAATGTGTGCCACTAAGCTTTGTAATACTTACATTAATATAATTAGATATCCTGGGGATGGGACCCAAGTCTAAACACAAAATTCATTTATGTTCCATATATGCCTATTTTTCATAAGCATAACTTAAAGATGCCTTTATAAAATGTTTTTAATAACTGTGCATGAAATGAAGTTTATGCACATTGAACCACCAGAGATCAGGTGTGGAACTTTTTACTTGTGCCACATGGGCCCTCCAAAAGTTTCAGACTTCAAAGCATTTCAGATTTTTGGAATAGGGGTACTCAACCCGTAGTCTATAATGGGCATGTCAAATGTTCAGAGTTGGGGAGATGGGGTATCTATGAATTCTTATTATTTATAATTTCTCGTAATTTCCTTTGTTTTCAGTCCTGGACACCATAACTCCCACTACCTCATATAGGCTTTCTCACTCAGATTCTGGGGGATGTTATAGAGGGTTGTGAGAATAAATGCTATGTAGTACTAAATTCCCAAAAAGCTCACAACCAAATCCATGTGCTGAAACTTGCTGTGAATCATATGGAAACATCACCCCATAGTTAAATCAACAAACATTTGCTCAAAAGAAACCTTCTTTTTTTGACACATGTTCTGTTCTTGTTCAGGGGCTCAACCCCAGCTTCCTGGGCTGTCCTGGGGAAGACTCTCTTAAAGATGATTGCTCTTCAACTTCTGCCTCACCTGCTGCAACTCTGAGATGGAGAGGACAATCATTGTGATCTGGTAGCAATTCCACACCTATTTTGTGTCATAGATCTGTGCTAACCAATCTTAGCTACAAGCTGTATGTAGTTGTTTAAATTAAAACTACAGTCAATTTACAACAGTTCAACTTACAATGTCTTGATGGTATAAAAAATACACCCACACAATCAATTTATTTTTCACTTTCATTACAGCATTTAATAAATTTCATCAGATATTCATAGGTTTTGTGTTAGATAATTTTGCACAATTGTATGCTAATGTAAGTGTTCTGAGCATGTTTAACATAGGCTGGGCTAAGTAGACTATTTTGTAAGTTAGGAATATTAAATGCATATTTTTACTTGCAATATTATCAATTTGCAATAGGTTTATCAGGACTTAACCCTACTGTAAGTTGACAAGCATCAATGCTTGATTTTAAATAAGATTAAAGTTTTAGTTCTGCACCAACTACATTTCAAGTGCTTAAATCATCCTATAGTTGTTGGCCACCATCTTACTCAGAACAGATATGGAACATTTCCAGTGTTGCAGAAATTTCTATTGAACAACACCACAGTAAATATTGCCAGCCACACAGAGAACCCGCTCAGCTCCCTAACCTTCCCACCCTCTACATCCACAAGAGACAGAGAACGCTCCTAGAGGCTGTAACCTCTGAACTGGAGCTGCTAGTCTAGGACCTTTCAGAGAGGGCTGTTCACTAAGTACTGTATTTGCCAGTTATATGGATTTCCATTCATTTATCTAACAGTTATTTTTAATGTTCACTGAAATATTTCTTGCATGAAGTAAAATCCACTGTTTTCATATGCTGTCTGATTTGTGTAATCATCTCTACAATCAAGACAGAATAGTTTCATCAACGCCAAAACTTCCCTTCCTACCCCTGTGTAATTTAACCCTTCCTCTCCCGACTTTAGCAGTCACTAGTCAGCTTGTGTTTCTATAGTTTCAACTTTTTAAGAATGTCATATATAGGGCTGGGGATTTAGCTCAGTGACACAAGCACCTGCCTAGCAAGTGCAAGGTCCTGAGTTCGATCCCCGGTACAAAAAAAAAAAAAAAGAATGTCATATATATGGAATTACACAGTAAGTACCTTTCTTTCTTTTTTTTTTTTAGGTCTAGCTCTTCCATTTACCAGAAGCTTTAGAGATTCATCCACATTATTCTTTTATATTGCTGAATTGTATTCTTTTATATGGATATACCACAACCTGTTTATTCATTCTACAGTTCATAAACTTTCAGGTTGTTTACAACTTTTGTCGATTATGAATAGTCCTGTTATAAATATTTTTACATAGACTCTTGTGTGTAACAATTGGATTATAGTTATTAGTATGTACTGTGTATATTGAATTTTGTAAGAAACTTTCAGACTGACTTCTAAGAGGTCATTACATTTTTGCATTCTCACTAGCAGTGTTTGAGAGTTCCAAGTGTTTCAACATCTTCAGAATTTGACATTTTCCTTTTTTTGCTTATAGTTGAGCTCTTTGTGTGTATATATGTGCACATACACAAATGTGTGTGTGTGTATATATATATATACATATGTGTATATATAGTGACATTTATTATGGTTTTAATTTACATTTCTCTGATGCTTAACAGTGTTGAACACCTTTGTGTGCTTATTTGTTGTCAACATTCCTCCTTTGTAAGATTTTATTTGAATATTTTGCTCCTATTTTAATGGGGTTATCTGGTTTTTATTATTGAGTAGTAAGCATCTCTTAAATATTCTAGATAATGCTATGTCATCAGCACTGTGTTTGATAAGCATTTCCTCCCAGTTTGTAACTCGTCTTCATTTTCTTAGCAGTGTTCTTGAAGATCAGTTTTTAATTGTATTGAAGAACAAAGAGATAGTCTAAGCATATGCCATATACCAAATTTTGGTCCAAGAGACAACAATGACTAAACTTAAATTTGTACTTTGCCCTATTTCACAAATTTGGCATTTATTGGTTTCTATCCCATCTTTTCCTCATCTTAACATTAAAATTTCCCCATCAAAATGGATGTGGTGGCACATACCTGTAATCCCAGCATTCAGGAGCTGAGGCAGGAGGATCGCAGCAGGCTCTAGGCCAGCCTCGGCTACATAGTGAATTCAAGATCAACCTGAGCTACATAGTGAGACTCTGTTTCAAAAAAAAAAAGTTTTCCACATCATTAAATGTTATTTGAAAACATGATTTATAATGTATACTGTGTAGCATTCTCATGGCTATATCTTAATTAACTATCCCTCTGTATTTGGGGAGCTTATGTTGATTAAAACTTTTAAAAAATTACCATCTTTGTACAGATCCCTCTGCACACATCTCCAGTTATGTTCTTAGTATGAATGTTTATGCTTGCAAAGACTGGGACAAAGGCAAAGAACTTATTTATAGTCATCTCTCCCAAAAGACCCCAGGGTCTCGAAACAAAAACATCTTGTCCTTCTTTTCATGCCATGGTATGGCAGAGCCTGTCACACTGTAGGTGCACTGTACATACTTGAGGATAATTGGAGAGAAAAAGAATTTCATTGAACTACATCCTCTTCCCTTCCTCCCGTAAAAGAAAATAAAACTTCTGTCTCCTGTAGACATCCACCATGCTTTCCCAGATGAAGGGAAGAAGGCTTTCTTCTAAGAGAATGCTTGCTAAAAAGATGCAGGTTCCCAGAGCCGGGTACTGTTGCTGCTCACACATGCCCTGAAGGGGCCCCGCCCCTGTCCTTATAAAGCCAGGGTGTGGTGGGACAGCTGCAGCTGGCACTCCAAAGCACCACCAGCAAGGCACTGGCACAGCTATGGCAAATGAAGTGCAAGTCCTGCTGTCTCCACTCAAAGGGGGACATCCTCCTGCAGGTAGGCCCCCACTGCCCTGCGTCCTCTAGACTGCTGCAGTTGCTGACCCTCCTTTCATCAGTGCTGTACAGGAGCACCCCAACAGAGTGAGGTCTCAACCACCCAAGCTCACTTCAACTTCCTGCAGCCTGATTTCTTCCTGTGTCTTTGATCCTCCTTAACTTGTGCTTAAAATCACTGGCAGTTTGTCAGGCAGGCCCCCACTGAAACAAAGCCTACAGCTTTGCAGGAGTGTAAGGGATTGGAGCTTACAGAAAACGATATGCAGGGAAGTTGCCCCCTTCCCTCCCTGGCTGCAGGTTAGTTGTAACACAACAAACCTGGGTGATTTGCTTACTTGAAGTTCCTGCTCCCAGACTCAGTCTCCCCAAAATGCTTGCACTTCATCTGACTTCGTTCCTCATCTCTCTCTCCTTCCTCAGGCTTTGGAGTTGGACAGTGTTATCAGGAACGTAGTTTTCCCATCAACACTTAGAAGCACTTTTTAATATGGTCACAAGACGGGCAGGGGGCTCACTAGAAAAGGCAGCTATCATGATATTTTGCAAAGCATCCACAGTTGTCTTCTTTTTAACATTCTCTTTACATCAACTCTCTGGAATATGGAAGTTAGTTTTATTGTACTTAATCATACATTCATATAGATTGGTGGGGATGAACAAGCTTATTTTTAGTCAGTTTTATGTTCTTTCAACTGTCTTACTTCTTTTTTCCTTAAAAAGGACCTCAAAAGCTTGGCCACTATGTGCTTGCTTTTCTCCATGTACAAAATTTAGTTATTGGTGTATAACTCTTTGGCATTTCTTATCAAGATTATTTCAAATATCTTGACCACAGAGAGGAATGGCAAGTGAGAGAAGATGTCACCTTCACAAAGGGTCAAACTTGACACAATTTTAGTGTTTCTTGGGGAGGTAGCCTAACTGAAAACAGGATTTTTACTAACTCTGGGTTTCCAGGTTTAGACACCATGCCTTGCCTCGTTGGAAGACTACAGATGGTTTACACATGTAACTGAACTTAGCAGTAGTTAGCATTATATTTAAAGGTAATGACTCTAATGAATTGTCAAGAGCTACAAATGCAAATTACTGAAAGAGAAACTCATTATATAAGATGAACGAAAAAGACCCTGTTCTCTTCCCACCACTTCTACCCCATCCTTCATGAAATAGTTAAGCTACAGCCTGATTTGCTAAACTACGCTTATGCACAAAGAATACAGAGATAGACTTAACCAAATGAAACCACCAGGAATTTTCTGTCCCCACCACTAATGATTGCTAATTACTCTGTGTACATAGCACACCATGACTCCATCAAACATGTCACAATGCCTTTGGCATGACAATTAATTATTACAAACTGTGACACTACAGATAAGAGGTTTTGGATAATTAGAATGGAGATGAAGGCAGACTTTTGCCTCCCCACTGAGCTCAAGAGAACAAAGAAGCCTCATCCTTCTGCTGGTCTCACTACATATTTCAGGTCTGAATAGTTTGCGATGGATAGTGCAAAGTTTTATTTATGGAGCAAAAATAATTAGGTGCCAACATTGTATTAAAGCTTCACCTGGTTTTAGTAGGAAAAATACAGATCTCTAAAAGTGGGAGGCCAATGGGATAGGATGGGGAAAGTATGACGTAGTTTTTAGAATGAGACAGACCAGCTTAAAACTTTGATTTCATTCCACATCTCTGAGCCTCAATTTTCTCATCTTTGAAAAAGGGTTGAGAAATACCACCAGTCTGATAAAGTACCAACCTGTGATAATTAAGGGAGTAGTTGTAAAGTACCTGGCACATGAATGTGGACTCCTTTAAAAGCAGGCCTAGTAAAACACATTGCAGTCAGCAGAAATTAACCTCCCTAATTCCAAGACACTCTGACATTGGACCTGCATTAGGTACAACTGCAGTCATCAAAACAGAAAGAAATCACAGTGAAAAAAACACTCATGCCTACCCCATTATAGTTAATAATGCAGTCAACCAGCTACAACTCTCCTCACTAAGTGTAGAGTATTTAGCTGTTTTTCTTTCATGTATATTAACAATAATAATATATATACACCTCTGTTAGCCCTGGTTATACATTTGTGCTATGAAAAAAGACAACATTAAACAGGAGGTGGCCTGGGCTCTAGGAAGCATAGCTTTGAATTTTCTGCTCTTTTGATTGTCCCATTCTTAGTTTCATAAGGACTCTATTATGTGAATGGCAGCACCAAAAACATGTGAACAGACCAGGGATCCATGGAGTCAAATACATGATGCAAGCATAGCCATTGTCCATGAGTTTTTCTCTGTTCCCTGTACTTTTTCATTTGTTTTAAGCCAAATCAATCAGAAGGACCATCACTGAATACCCAGAAATTTTTCTGATTTATTAAAGAAAGAGGGAAATTTGGAGGGAGTGGACATCACTAAATGTGAAATGAATGCAGAATCTGAAAATGATCATAGCTTCATGAGAACCAGCGTTACTAGAAGCAAAACAAAGGCCTGAGTCTCTCAGTTCCATCTGCTCAACTGGAAGGGGACAGGTTTGTGAGTTTAGAACAGAGAGGTTGCAAGGCTTTCTGCTCCAAACATCATGGGCTATGGCCAGCTCGACAAATGCAAGAACAGCTGCCATTTGCTTAAGGTTGACTGGACACGTGGTCAGCACAGAAACTTCTTGACTTGGCAGCAACCTTAATCCTAACCTATGATTAAGATGATGTTTCACAGAGCAGTAAACTGAAACTCAGCAAGGTTAAGGAACTTGCCCAAAGCCACACAGCCAGCATAGTGGAGCTGGGATTGAAAAATAAAACTGGCCTCGTGCCCAAGCCCTCTTGCTCTAAAGCCATTGCTCTTTGTTCCACAATGTGGTCTTTTTTTTTTAATGAAAGTTTTTGAGGCCTTCGTTGGCAAGCAAAATTTTGCATCTAAGTCAACTGTGAATGCAGAGTAAGCATTTTGAAAGCATCTAACTTTCAATTAAAATCTTCAAATAGAAGTTCTCAGGCATGAGGCAGAGTTTGCACAAACTCTGTGTCTTCCTACTTTTTCATACACATTCTCCACAGATTAGTGAAGGAAAACGCCAACTTTTTCTTGCAGGCTTGTTTTTTATCCTGACTACTCTCTACCAGAACTTGCACACAATGTCCGAAACATCTTAACTGGATGAAAAATACTATGCATAATTCAAAACTACAAGGACTGCTTTGGAAAAGTCAAAAGCCACAAAATCTACCACAAGAGTTCAACTTACACAGAGATAGGAAAACAAAGCTTCAGTTTCCCCACATAAACTTACATTTTCTAATGAAACAATCAAAACAGCATTTCTTACATTTCTGTCTCTACTTCATTTTTCATTTTACTTATTGAAAGAATCTAAAGTCTTACTTTAGGTATTTGTACTCAGATTTGTACTCAAGAGCTGATTTTACTTTGTTCAGTTGGTCTTTCTACAAAGGTTAAAAAGTCAGTATAATCCCAGAGCAGAGTTATTGAAATGATGAGAAATTTACATGATTTGATTTGGATACAGTGAGACCTTTAAAAGATCCCTTGACTCAGACTTATCTTGTATAAAGTAAAATAGGCCAGAACATGACTGTATTGGATTGTAAACAATGTTTTGTCTATGATATGTCCCAGGAGACCACTGTGACCAGTGTTTCAAGCAGAGCTTTGAAGCTGACCATCTTGCCAACTAGTTCTGTCTAGTTTAGTCACCTCGTATGGTGAAAGCCTTAATCTATATTTCAGTGTATGTATCTATGCACAGGGGTATTGCTTTCTGCTTCTTTCTGTCTTACATAGGTGATATTATATGAGAGTGATATTACTTCTTAGAAAAAGATTAGTATGAAAGCTATGTTATGGAAATCCAAAATGTGGTTTCCATATTCTTTCTAATCCCTGAATTAGCACCCACATCCCTGTAACAAAGGATTTAAACACTGTTGAATGGAAGGAGAAATCTTTTTAATACATCTTCCCAAATGTCTTCTTAAAAATGAAGAACTCACCTGGCCATGATGGTACATGCTTGTAATTCTAGCAATCTGGAGACAGCATTCTGAGGCAAGAGGGTCAAGCCCCACTTGGGCAATTTAGCAACCTAGTGAAACCCTGTCTCAAAATTTAACAAAAATTAAAAAGGGGTTGGGGATGTAGCTCAGTAGGAAGGCCCCAAGTACATTCTCCAGTACCTCAAAGAATGAGAAGGGAGGTGAAAAGAAAGAGCTCTTATATTTGTGTGACATCATTTTATGTCTTTTGGCATTTATTTCTCTGTTAGGTGCCCTATGCTCTTTTTGAAGGAGGAAAATGATGGATTTTCTTTTGGAAGTAGATGAAAAGAATTAGAAGCCCATTAAGAACTTTAAAATAAAAATTATCTATTGGCTAGGCATGGTGGTACACACTGGTAATTCCAGTTACTCGGGGTTGAAGCAATAGGATTCCAAATTTGAGGTCAGCCCTGGGCAACTTAGCAAACTCTGTCTTGAGACAAAATTTTAAAAGTGTTCATAAATAAATAAATAAATAAATAAATAAATAAATAAACAGGCTGTAGATATAGTGCAGCACTACCTGGGCTCAATCACTAGTACAATTTTTATTATTATTATTATTATTATTATTACTACTTAGCTTGACTTGTACCAAATTCTAAGAGACTTCTCCCTAGGATTCTTCTAAGGTATTCAAGACAAGTGCACTTCTTTCCCTCACTTTAGTACCCTAAGGAGCAAGGAACTCATTATTGTACTTGGCAATACATTTCACACTGAATAACACAAACTCATATATAGCCAGACCCTAGCTTTCCAGAATTTCCATCATTTGATCTTTATTCTCTCCTCTGGAACAACATAAAAAAAATCCAATTAATAATAACTACTATTTGATAAACTAACAAAAACTTAGTAGTATGGTTATCTATCTTGCACACTTAAACATACATACAGCTGTATCCTTTAGAGCACTTTCTTTCCCTTCCATTATTATAATATCTATTATACATTATGGAACTTATTACTCTTTCAGTTTTTTATTATTATTTTTATACTAGATAGACAATACAACATTTACAAATGAGTCTGATTTATTTCACTTGTGAGGATTAGTCTCAAGTTGCCTCCATCTACCTATAAAAATTTCAAGGTTATCTTTTTTATAGCTGAGTAATGTTCCATTGTATAAAAATACCACATCTTTTTCATACATTCTGTGGTTTATGGGCATTTTGGTTGTTTCAAGATTTAGCTATTACAAATAGTGCTGCTATGAACATGCACATCTATCACTGTGACATGACCTTTTCAATTTTTCTGGGAAAATACCCAGAAGGGGAATAGCTGGATTGAAAGGGACTTTCAATCCTAGTTTTTTGAGGAATCTCCATACTGCTTTCCACAGTGGCTGCATTTGTACCATCACTGTTTGATTGTTTGTCCTCTTTATGCTCCAATTTTGTAACTTAAGCAACTACTTCTAAGATAACAATATGTAATTTATCAACTAGTGATTTCTTACTGTTATTTTTTTTAATTCTGTATTACTTCTACCCTGTTTTCTGTTTTGCTATTTTTCTCTAAATAAAAATAATAATAATAATAGCTACTAATTATTAAGTGCCTACCACACACAAGTGTATATGTCACCTCTATTCTCTAGAACAACCCTGAACATGGAAACTAAGTCTGGGAGGAGATTAAGTATGTTGCTCAAGATTACTGCATCAGGGGATTTAGCTCAGCAGGTATAAGCACCTGCCTTGCAAACATGCAGTTATGAGTTCAATCCCCGGTACCAATAATTAAAAAAAAAGACAAAGATTACTGCATCAGTCTATTTTGATTGTTGTTGTCGCTGTTATGAAGTAGCTGAGGCAGGCTAATATTATAAATAAAAGAGGCTAATGTAGTTCATAGTTCTGGGGATTGAAGAGCATGGCACTGGCAGCATGGCTTTAGTAAGGACCTTGTAGATGATGACAAGAACACGTGGCAAGAGAACATGCAGAGAGACTGAAGTCTGACAGTCCCTTCCAAGAGCACACCCCCAAGTGACCTAAGGATCTTCCACTAGGTACCAACTTTTTATAGATTTCCCCTCCAAATTTTGCCACACTGACCACCAAGCTCACAAACCTTCAGAGGACAAATTCAAACCATGTCCAAACTACAGCAGTCACATAGCTCAGGAAGCACAGAGCTGTCACAACTACATATCAGTTCCTGCCTAGGAAACTATTCCTCCCCCACACAACAGCCCTTTCGATCTTTCAAGATGGTACCCTATGACCTCTTGAGCTGTTGCTTCTTCAGGGCTGACCTCACCGGATTTTCATGGTCTCATGTGGCCTGGCTCCCTGCTCATTGGCCCATCTCCTCTGGGAACTCAGATTACCAGTATCCTCCCAAATGAGTGAATTCCCAATGAACTCAGCTTCCCAAAGGTCTTCTCATTTTTAACTATTGCTTGGTTTTAACCATAACAATTTTGCTTCTATTGTTGTTTATAAAAGTCAGTCCAGGCAGAAGAAAATGTGTAGAAACAATAGCACCTGGGAAAACAAAAGAAACACTAACAAAAAGAAATTACAGCGTGCCATATTTGAAAATCACTGTTGTTGAGAGAATAGAAAATACTGCTGGGAGGTATATTGGGAACCCAAGCCCACACCTCTTATTTGAGTCTTCTTGAGAAAATAGGCAGGTGCTACAAAGAGACATCACCCCTCTGACAGAGGGACACCCTCCTCGGACATCCTTCTGAAAAAGCCCATCCCTTCTTCCTCTCGCCTGTATTCCAGCTCTGTTCAGAAGATGTTTCCACATAATACGGTTTCCGTTGGCAATGACTCTATATGCATATACAGGATAATTTAAAGTACATCATGGATGAGATTAACATTGTCCTTCCTAAAATGAATCTACTGAGAGGCTTGTACAATCAATTTTTTTTTCTGGTACCGGAGATCAAACTCACAACCTCACGCTTGCCGGGCAGGCATTTATGCTGCTGAGCTAAATCCCCGGCCCTGTACAATCAATTTAAAATGGTAATTTAAATGATCAAGTGGAATTTATTCCATGAATGCAAGCAATAGTTCCATAGGAAAATATTCATTACTATAAAGAACTATATTAAGGTAAGAGAAAAACTCACAAGACCATATCCAAGAATGCTGACAGGCATTTGATAATATTTAACATCTACACCTAATTTTTAGGCCCAATAAAAAATAAGAGAAGGATATTTTTGACATGAAAAAATATGACAATATATTAACATATATATTGAAAGAAATCCATCAATATCACTGTGTATTGGGGAAACACTAAAACCATTCCCATAAAAATTTAAAAGGCAGGGACTAGGGATGTGGCTCAGTGATAGAGTTCTTGCCTTTCATGCACAAGGCCCTAGGTTCAATCCCCAGCATCACACACACACATACACACATACACACACACACACACACACATTAAAAAGGCAAATCAGCATGGCGCCACACACCTATAACCCCAGTGCTTCTGGAGGCTGAGGCAAGAGGATTTTAAGTTTGAGTCCCACTGGGAAACTTAGCAAGAGACTGTCTCAAGTTTTAAAAAAAAAAAAATAAGAGCTGTGGAAAATAGCTCAATAGCAGATCTCCCCTGGATTCAACCCCTTCCCCTCAGTATGGGAGAAAAATTTAGAAAGGCAAAGATGTCCAACATCACTATTATTTAACATTATTCTAAAGGAGGCAGGATTATTCTTTACAAATACTTCTTTTAACCTAGAGAACCTAAAGAAAATCTACCAAAAACTATAATGAGACATAGAATTCAGTAACTCTTCAGTAATCAGTAACATTAAAACAAT
The DNA here is from genome assembly GCA_004027455.1 of Hydrochoerus hydrochaeris. NCBI lineage: Eukaryota > Metazoa > Chordata > Mammalia > Rodentia > Hydrochaeridae > Hydrochoerus > Hydrochoerus hydrochaeris. The sequence continues at coordinate 47,741 of PVLA01007934.1, read as the reverse complement.
AACAATCAGACCAGGCATGACGGTACACACCTGTAATCCCAGCACTCGGGAGGCTGAAGAGGATCGCCTCAAGTTCAAGACCAGCCTGTACTGCATAGTGAATTCAAACTATGAATTGCACAGTGAGATCCTGTCTCAAAAAAAAAATCTTTTAGAGTAAGTGTGAAAGAATAGACCCCATTTACAATATTATCAACAAAAATAAAATGCTTTGAAAATGAGCTAATAACAAACATGAAAGATTTATGTGAATAAGTTACTAAGAAACCCAGATGTGAAGAATGGAAAAAAACACTATGTTCTCTAACATATAGTCACCAGGAACATAGTGATATGAACTTTCCTTTTTTAAAAATCTTTCAATTTAAAGCGAGACCATTAAAAATTTCAATAAGAAGTCAGGTGCAGTGGGTGCATGCCTGTAATTCCTGCTACTCAGAAGACTGAATGAGGAGGGCTGCAAATTCAAGGCTGGCTGGAACAACTTAATAAGACTCTGTCTCAAAATTTAAAACAGGGACAGGAGGTTAGGGATGAAGCTCAATGGTAGAGCACCTCTATGTTCAATTCCCTGTACCACAAAAGAATCCATGAGTGTGTGTGTGTGTGTGTGTGTGTGTGTGTGTGTGTATTATGTATATCAACAAGGCTTTTCATAGGGACTTGACAAATTGTTTCTAAAGTTCTCTCAGAAAAATACCTACAAATAGCTACCAAAATTCTGCAAAGGCAAAATATCAAGGAAGAGCTAAAAGATAATAAAGTGAGACTGTAACTGGTACAATTCCTGTGATGGGCACCTCAACAAGATTTAACAAAATTCCTACTGCACGTACTCTTCAGTGCTAACCCGATATCTTCTAGGAATTTACCTCATGAATACACTTGTACTGATGCAAAATTATGAATGTGAAATATATTCATTGCAGTGTTATTTGTGATCCAATGAATTAGAAACATGAATTAGCAAACTGATTAAGTAAACACAGAATGCTCATATAATTTTACAGCAGATATTAAAAAGAAAGGCACAGATATAGATATATGAATTTCTCCTAAATATTTGGTTATATTACCAAGGGAACAAAATGCAGAACATGTATCTTAAACTCTTGTTTTTTAAAAAAAAATAATTCATGGAATATCTATGAATGAAAACAGGAAATATAACGTTAGCAGAACAGTGTTTGGAGAGATGATCTGAGAGGTTGGGAAATAACAATGGGAAGGAGAACACAGACCTCTTACTGTGTTTTGAATTGTGTGTCTTCTGCGTGTATTACATAACCAAGAAATAAATTAATACTTTCTAAAGAACAGTGATAAAGTCAATTCATAAGGGCACTGAGAAATAAAATCGGTTTTATTCTTTATTGAAACTAGTTCCACAAAATTGCCCATGTGGTATTTCCATAAAAAAGAATTAACAGGTTCAAACAAATCAATGTCCATTTAGTTATTTCTCATTTGAGTTTGTCAGAGTTTAGATGTGCAAATTTCCTGGGAACAGAAATAGGTATTTGCTTTGACTTCCATGCTGAAATGAATTGTTCCTTTTCAAAAGTTGATTTCATTTGACATTGTTAAACACTTGAATTGCTTTTAGGTCATCTGTAGCCTAATTAACACTAATTGGTCTCTTGAATGGCAGGATTATTAATGCAGCTTAATTACTCTTTGGGACCTCCGCCAATGGAAGTTGAGGGGCAACGGTGGCAGGTGAGATCCAGTGAGCTCTGAAGCACCTCTGTTGAACTAAATGCCTGTTACCATTGCATGCCCTGGCATTTGGTTCATCTCAGAGAGTCTGGTTTTTGAAAGCTTTGGTTTAAAAAAAAAAAAAAAAGCAAGCCACGCAAAAGCTTTGATCTTGTGGGAAAACAGAGGGTCACATTGTAATTGTGGTTGCTATCCTGAAGAATGTAATTGGTTTGATAACAAGAAAAAATGTTTTCAGTGAAACGCCCAGGGGAGTATGCTGTTATTCTCCTGCCCAAATCTAAGGTGTAACCTCTTGCGTTTTTTCAACCTCGGTTCCACCTCTCTGAGCATAAACAAGTAGACCTCAGCCCTTCCTCCCCCCACCTGCCTTCCACGAGGAGAAAAAGATGTTTTTATAGTAATATTTTAGAGAAAAGTTTAGACCTTTAAAATGTAAGTCCAAAAATTCTTTTCAAATCTAAATTCATACTTTGAACAACAAAGCTGTTCTAACTTCCATGTTGATACTTATTTGTTTTAGTAAAAGCTGGAAGAATGCGAATTTCCAAAAAACAAGAAATCGGCATTTTGGAGAAACATGCCAAAAAAACAGGATTAGAGAAAACAAGGTAAGAATGGCTTTATTTCTCCTTCATCACCTTGAGGAATTTTGAAAGGCTCTCTGCTTCCAGATTTGTTTTGGAACAAATGAAAGCCCCCTTGCATTGGAGGCCAAATAGGTTCGGGTCTGGGGATGACGTGAGTGGAATAACTACGAACTTGGGGGCTCCCTAGTGGTCCCCGTCATGACAGCCCCATCCTCCTGACCCTGCAGCCAGCCCAGCTGCCTCCTACTGACAAGGCCTAGTCCTAACGTCATCCAGACTTGATGACGTCTATTTTCAGAACACCTTGTAAAATATGGCCCCTTGACTGGCCCTGTCTTTATAACTTGCATTCTGCTGAAGCGAATCTCCTGAATTAAAAATAAATGCCCTTTTTGTTTTGAATTCATCACTCAATTATTTAAGAAATAATAGCCCCTATATTTGGCATAGCTGGAAGGCACTCAGATACCGAAGCTGGTTTCTTCCTGTTCTTTCTTGTGTGACCTTGATGCTCTGTGCCATTCCCAGAACCTAGCAGAGCACTGTGGGTTAGAGCCATACAAAATGACCCAACTACTTTAAACCTTGGTTAAGAAAAACAGGCACATTTTAAAAAGAAATTAAAATTACTGCACTGTGGTGTGCAGCCTGTAAGCCCAGCTACTCAGGAGGCTGAAACAGGAGGATCACAAATTCAAAGCCAGCCTGGAGAGTTTAACAGGCCTGTCTTAAAATAACACAAAAGTGCAGGAGATACAGCTCAGGTAATGGGGTTCTTGGCCATCTTGCACCAGGCCCTGGGTTCAACCCCTAGTACCACACATACATATGCACACAGAGATCACAAACCAGCTCTTGCCAGAGCACACTGAGGGGCGTTTCATTAACTATTAAAAATAGTTTCCATAGGTTAGTTGATAAGTTGTTCAGAAAGAGTTGATAAAGTAATACCTAAGGCACCTCCTTACACCTCACAAAGAGAGTATGGAGGGAAACACTGTGGAATTCCTTTGGCTCTTTCATATAAAGTTATTTTTAAATCACTTTTCAAGTTTTCTTCCCAATTTATGGGAAAGAATTTTTAAAGGATCTTCTCACATAAGAATAAAATACTTATTTTCCCATTAGTAGTAAGTCATTTATTTCTTCTGATAGCAGAAAATAACCAGCACATGATGAAACCAAAGCTGTAAATCATCAAGTCTGATAGTCACACACAACTTACAGTTTGATCCAGCATCTAGGGCAGCCCCTAGAATATTGAGGGAATACTAGAAACAGCACCCCACTGTTGTTAAATAACAAGCTAGTTAATTTGGGGGTCTGTTCTGTTTCTAAATCCAGACTTAAGCATCAGCCTCTTTCATTGTCGGTGGTTACCATGCCTGGCCAGAGGCTCAGGGACTAAAAAGCCAGGCTTGGAGATGACTTCTAGAGAACAGTCAGTGGGCAGCTCATTCATTTTTCTGTACCTCAGAAAAATGGGGAGTCACTGTTAAACCTAACATTAGCTACAAACCAGGCAGAAGAGTTAGCCAGAGAGTAATAACGTGGTGATTGGAACCATCTTTAACCACTCAATTGTTTTCTAGTAGTCATTAAAAAAAGGGAATTGGACCTCTGCAGAACTTATACAGCAAGAGAAAGCCTCTCCACTGTCCCAATTACCAGGGACACATTGGCTTAGGGAGGCTTGAAGTTTATAGAATTAGAGAGGGGACATTTTAAACAAAAATAACTAAAAATCACAAGACAAAGCTAAAGCTGCTCTTGGAGAAAAGCTGTGTGTCGGAAGGCCCTGAGATATACACAAACCACACTCCCTGCCGTAAATCCAGTCCTGCAAGTCACTTGCTCTGCACGGGTTTGTGCATGCAATGCAAGAGCCTCATTTCCCTGGACAAACACTTTTCCTCATGGCTTCCAGGAGAATAGCTTTTTAAAAAATACATCATGTGAAATAAATTTCTCAGCATCATCTGTCTACGTCTACTCCCTAACTTCTACTAACCAATGAAAACCATGTAGAAAAAAAATACACAAAACACAGACTTTCTTCAGACATTGTCCTGCATTCTCAACCTTGATTGAAACCCTCCTACAAAATAACTTGGACTGAGAGAAAGAAGCCAGGCGCCAAGGAGTACATTTTATTCATTTTACAAATATAAAAGCAGAGCTAATCTACGCCGCTCTAAGTCAGGGTAATGGTTTTCCTTAGTGCCAGCTGGTCTACCTTGTGTTTTCAGTTTGTGAATATGCTTACAGTATGTGTATTTTTCTGTATGTGTATTATACCTCATTGGAAAGTCTAAAAACAATTAGATTAGTGACTTGTCCTACAAAGCTTGTTGTAGCATGTGTGTACACAAAGGCAGAATGTTTGTCTTCTAGGTGTTGCCAAGCTGCATGAAAAAGCTTGAAGGTCAATGAGACAGACCTCCATATAAATCACTGAGCTTCTTTGGTGGCAGTTATAAACTCTTGTTTGAAGTTTCTTTTCATTTTCACAGTGCCATTGCAAATGTTGCCAAAATACAGACGCTGGATGCGCTGAATGACATACAGGACAAGGTGAGCCATGACAGTGGGGGAATCACACAACGCTCCAGCTTAGTATTTACGTAGTGGATCAGGCTGCTTATGCGAGTGAACTGATGACCAGGAAGGTTCTTTCTAGCCCTAAGGTTTGATGTCCTTGTGGAAAAAAAAAATCTCTTGATCAAAAGAATACCAAGTGGTTAGGGTGATAAAAACCATTTCTCCCAAATTCCTAAAGTGTCCACTGTATAAATCATTCCCAAAATAAGTTAGGAAATGCAGTGAGAATCATGATGCTGAATTTGCAGAACTTTATTCTACCATCCCAAATATTTCTTGGAAACATTGCCTTGTTTTTTTTGTTTTTTTGTTTTGTTTTGTTTTTTGCTTTTTCGGGTTTTTTAAAACAGAGCCGGGACTTTTGGAGTTCAGCAGTTTGTGACCTTCTTGCCTGCTGCAATATTCCCATAAGGAAATACTAGATTTGAGGTGAGGGTGGGTGATGGTGGGTTGCATTATTTAGGGGTAGAGGAAAATTGGGCACCAGCTGAGCTTATCTCATAAAGTCTATTTATAAAGATAGTGGACTATCGCTATTTTTGCTTCTATTCCCTGAATTTCTTCCAAAAAGCTCAAGAAACTTAGGAAAGTCTTACCAAGTAGACACCAATTTGGTTTTTTTAGATTCAATAGTTTTTTTTTTCCTAAACATTGTAGGTAAGCTCAGTGAGGGCCTTCACTCTATTTGTAGGAGGCAGATGCATTATAGTCAAGGTGATAAAGGACAATGCTTCCTGCTATTTGCACATTTATTGAAGAGACAGGATTGGGTGGCTTTCTTAGAAGGAAGACTTAATCTTGCATATTTCTGAAATTCGATCATTTAGTCTGAAATAAACTGGTAGACAGATTAACAGGACAAAGGGCATAAAAACATTATATACATAGGACCAGCACAGTAAAGAGACCATGCTTGAAAGAAAAGTAAATACCTAATCACCTAGTGAGGCTTAGAAGTTTATATACCTGCTTGATAGGGGAGCTGGAAGTGGAAATATGGACAATTTGGAGTAAGAATACGTAATTTTTAGAAGAGGTAAATGGGTTTGTAAAAGAGGTGATGGCTGGTTACAAAGTGTGTTCAGGCTGCAGATGTGTTGTCAGCTCCAAATGTGCAGACTTCAGCCTGCAAGGTGCATCCGTCTTCCCAAGGGATGGGATAACTCCAGAAGCTGTCACAACTGAAATCTGGGAGATCTGGCCTTTAGGAAGATAGGAGATACTCCTCCCTACTCTTTTAATTTGAGCAATCAGAGTGCCACACTTCAAGGTTTTATTTGTTCAAAGTCTGGGGCCTAAGAACCATCAGTTCAGCCTGACAAAGATTAGAGCAGAAACTAGGTAGCTGACCTCTGGGATCCCTGCCCCCACCACCTACTATTTATGTGGCCTCCAGCAAGTCCCTTGCCCTCAGGCTTCGCATTTGCACAGTGGGTGTATAGCTCTTACATTTGTTATGGGGAGTAAAAGTGAGTTTACAGACATGAAGCTCCTAGAAGAGTGCTAGACACATAGCAGCTTCTTTGCATTGTTAAATTAGAAGCGCAGTATTACGACAGTGAAATGAAAATGTGTCTAAGGTACATGATGTTGCAGGAAAGATTGTACAGGCCCAGATCCTGACAATGTACAGCCACAGTCTCTCAACATAGAGGGCATTGTTCTCCCACTCAAAGAGACTGGCCTGAGGCCAAAGAGACTTTCCCCTCCTGGCTTCAGAAGCAAGGCTAATGGGTGGTGCCCTGCCAGAGTAACAAAAGCTGCCTCCTCCCGCATCTCACTCTCTGACCCATGTCCACTGAATGCCTCGTCTTTGGGGCAGCAGAATGCCCACAGTAGATGTACAACTCACATTCCCCTCAGGTATATGGTAACTCAAAATAAAATGTTTAAAAAGTAATCAAGACAGGTATAGCATGAGGATCCATATTGTGTTTGATAGATGTTTATTCTTATATCTATGACACAGGGTTCTTTCTCCATTGAAAGTATCACTTTTGTTTTTTATTTTGCTTTATTTTGGGGGGTGTTTTGTTTTACAGTACTTGGGATTGAGTCTAGGGCCTTCAGTCTGACCTACTTCCCTATCATTTTCTCCCCCTTTCTTTAAAATTTTGAATTAAGATCTCATGCTGGGTTCAAACTTATGATCCTCCTGCCTCATCCCCCAGTGTGCTGGAATTATAAGCATCGGTCACCATTTCCAGCTGAAAGTATCATTTTTTTATGTTAAAGAGCATTTGGGGGCTGATGGAACAGAACTGTGTGTGGTATTGGTAACAGACTCTATATACTTGTCAAAATCCATAAAGCAGTACACCATAAGGAGAAAACTTTAGGCTTTTTTTTGGTACTGGTGATCGAACTCATGATACCACATATGCTAGGTAGGCCTTGTGCCACTGAGCTATATCCCTGGCTCCATAATGGGTAAATTTTACTGTAGCTAAATGATACTTTGATTTTTAAAAATAAAAAGAATATATAAATTATACAGGCTGATACAAAAAAATAAAATGACATTCAAAGGATATAGATGTACATATATAAGTCTAAATCTTTTAGTGTAGATTTCCCCTGCATTACAGTGATACCCCATAACACATATTGTCATGGAACTCTAACGATTAGATCAAATACAGTATCAAATGATCAGAGGAAATACAGTAACTGAATTGGTGACCCCTTCACTTATTAACATTCATTCATACCTTCAGCTACAACTATGTTTAGTCCCAAGAACCCATGTTATTTCTTATACCAATTTTAAGAATGAAAGAGTTTAAGACAACTCTTATTCATAGGCTCTCATCAGCCATTGAGCCATTACAGAAAATTTCTATTTCATGTTATCTATCTCTGGATACACTACTTTAAGGCCAACCTAAGGTTTAAAATTTGAAAATAATTCCCAATGGGTTGGTACAAATCTAAATGAGGAGGCACCTAACTTCCCCCTGCCAATAATTTCTCCAGGCACCTTCCACGGACTTCTTTCTCCCACTCCACTTCTCTTTCCCCCACTGCCTCTCCAGCCAGGTCTTCTGCACCTCTCCACCAATAAGAATGACAGAATTAATGTCACCTAGGGCTGACCATGTGACATGATATTCCTGTAGAAAAGTGTTATGCAACCTGAAAGTTCTCTGGGCTAAAAACCTGAGAGACTTGCTCTTAGACCAAATTCGACCTACTACTGTTATTTGATCTTTTAGATATCATCTAACTCCTCTGAGATTTGTGGTTGCTCATTTAATTTAAAAACTTCTTTAGGTCAGGGAATGAAAAGATGATACTGCCAAGTATACTAATTACCTGGATGGTTGTGTAAATTAAATTTGGCAATAGTTGTGACGCTTCCTAGCACATAAAAGTGTCCAGTTAAAACATTAGTCATGAAGCTGGGTTATAGAATAAGGGGAGGAGGAATGTGAAGACTGGTTAACTTTTTTCAAGTTTCCAGCCTTTGAGGTCATAATCACTAAAGACAGCCAGATGTGTGTGAAAAGAGATCCCAGGGGAAAGAAAGCTATCAAAGGCATCTGCAAATTTTAAAAGGTTCTCCTCATTCTGTAGATTAACATCACCTTAGGAGTATCTTTGAATTTCACTGACTTGAGCTGAATGTTTTGTTTTAAGCACTTTGCTTAACAGGGTGTAGAAATTTAAGCACCAGCACTGGAGTTGGAAGTTGAATGATGAATGGAAGGTCTGCTGTCTGCATATGCCAGGCAACTTCGGGCTCTAAGACAAAACATGCAGCTGATTTTTTCCTATCTAGAATTTCTTTTATAGCTCCAATCATATAAACTTTTATCATAATTCTTTTACTTTTTCCCTGAAACTAAAAATATAGGTTCAGAGGTCATCACTACCCACAATGAAGATAAATCCTCAAAGTGGGAGTTTCTCTTGATCTGCTTTTCAAGTTTCATATGTCACCCCTGTGATGAACCCTCAGCAAGACAGAATCCCTATGAATTCACATGGCCCTTGAAACTTGCTCTCATGGGCTTCCATTAGAGTCTCCTACCCTAATTAATGAATTAAAGAAGAGACACCTTTCATTCTATAAATACTATCATTTTGTGAAGTCTAATGATGAAAATTCCCCCAAGTTAAAATCCCAGACTAAAATATAGCTCATTATAGGTGGTTCACTGGAATGCTGTTTCTCCATATTTCTAGTTCAAACTTGAAAATGAAATCTTCCTATCCCCATTGAAACAAAATCGACAGCAGAAAGATTAGTGCATTTAGAGGCTGGTAATTTTATTTAGTTTCATCAATTTTGATGGAAGACCCCTTATGGACTCTCCACCCACAGCCACAAGCCCTTCCACATCAGGGTGTTCCTGATTGACAGGAATGGGGGCAAGAGAATGAGTACTTGACTCTTCTGTCATCGTATTTTCAAGAGTTGCTATAAAACTCTGATACTTTAATACCATATACTTGTAGTTTAACAATTATGGGCAGCTTCTCTAAGTGTGTTATCATTAGCAGAATTATATCAGCTTTCTTCTTAATCCTGTTAATTTTCTCCCCCCGCCCAAATTTTCCCATACTAATTGCCAAATGACCCTGGGACTGACCTGGTCTCCTATTCATTCTAATAATGTGGAATGCACTTTCTGACAGCATTGAATGCAATCAAAATGCAATCCCTAACATTCGAGCATTGCTAATGAGCATATAATATGGTACAGCCACTGTGGAAAACAATACAGTATTCCTCAAAAAGTTAAATATAGAATTTTCTTATGATCCAGAAATTCCACTTCTGAATATACACCAAAAATATGAAAGTTGGGACTTGAACATATATTTGTACACATGTTCGCAGCATTCACAATAACCTCCTCCCAAGCACTTGTGGCTAATGAAAAGATAAACAAAATGCAGTATATACATCCCAGTGGAATATCATTCAACCTTAGGAATGTTCTTCATCCTTTCTAAAGATGAATATACCTTGAATTTATTATGCTAAGTAAAATAAGCAATACATAAAAAGATAAATATCGTCTGAATTCCACTTGCATAAGGTACCTAGTATAGTCAGATTCTAGAGACAGAAGGTAGAAGAGCAGACACCAGGGAATGGGAGTTATTGTTTAGTGGGTGCCAAGTTTCAGATTGTGATAATTAAAAAGTTCTGGTGGTGGAGGATGGGGATGGCGGTACAGCAACATGAATGTGTTTAAACCCGTACATGTGTTTAAATCCGCTGACCCATACATGTGTTTAAATGGCTAAAATGGTTAGTTTTATGTTATATTTTACCAGAATTTTTTTAAAGACCAAAAAACATATCCCCTAAATTGTAGAGATCATCCTGTAGGTGACCAAATAACAAATCAATGCTGAATTAAGCCACAAGTGTGTTCACACACAGTTGTCCTTTTCCTTTCCCACTTCCTCTCTTTGTCTCTGTCACTGTAAGAATAAAAGTCACCACATTTTAGTTGAGACTAAAAACACCCAGTCTGGAAGCCAGCAACCTCTCATATTTCTTTCTGGTTCCAATGTTAAAAGAAAAACAAAACACCCTTAACTTTCTCTAAAACACTTATCACATGCACTAATAAATAGTCTGATCTTAAAAAAGAAGTCCCCAGCTCTTTTTCAGTCTCAAAAACAACATTTATGACCAATAACTCAATTATATTTTTCCATTCTGCTAGAATCACAGCAAAGACAATCCTTGGGCTTAATTAGTACATAACTTGTACCTGTTTATTAAAAAAGAAAAAATGAGAGAAAAATACTGATAAGTAAAACAAAGACTAGAAATTGCCATGATTCTGACCCCAAGATAACCATTGTTAACACTGCAGTGTATAATCTTCTAGTTTGTTTAATTTTTCAAGGCCAAGAAAAAAGGACTTTTGGAGTCAAGTTGCACATGAAAAGAAGAACTGTGTGCCCATGGCTTGGCAGGGATATTTGAGAAGAGACATAAAACACATGTGTCTTCTCTGCCTTAGAAAGCCCAAACAAACCATAAACAATGGATGCTTGGGGTCATGACAGTTTATCTCCCCTTTTATTTAATTTGAGTGTCAAGGCAAGGGCATCTAAGATCTATAGTGCTAAGTTATGTTCCTAGTGAGCTGACACATCCCTTCCTTACTGAATAAGAGGGTGTCACCCTTAGACTGTGTGAATGGATTGGAAACCAAAACCTGGAGTAGCCCAAAAGGTCCCTGGATCCCAATTCTCCTCCAGGAAAACCATGTGTGAAGTGCTCAGAAGCACTGCACATCCTTCATGTAAGTTCCAGAAGGTCTTTTGGCTCCATAGGAAGCTCCTCTTACTGTAACAGAGGCTCAGTCTGTGTTTGTTTATAGCCATGTAAACCTATTTCCTCATTGATGTCTTCGGTGGAGATGACTAATGAAAACTTTCATTACCTGAGCCTATCATTCTTTTTTCAATAGGTTATTTGACTGAACCACATAGAATAGCTAAAATTACAGTCTTTTAACATTTAAAAATTGCAATTTTACATGATTTGACTTAAAAATAATTTTACCCCTTTTTCACTTCTTTCAGAGGTGCTTTATTTCTAATCTTTTGAAATGGATGAGTTCCCCTTCCCTAGAACCTTTTCCAGAAGTCACCATAGCCTCCTTCAAATGTAGTGACTCACATATATGGACACTAGTGCCAAAATAATTGTTAATGATACAAGCACTGATGTACATATAATTAACCATGTCTATTTTTTTTCTGTGCAAGGTCCCAAACCCAGGACCTCATACATGTTAGGCAAGTGCCCTATGAGCAATTTTCTCAGCTCTCTACTTTTAAAAACATCACTTCAAAACATATATATAATCTGTGGGTGTGACTCAATGGTGAGAGCATAGCTAGCATGTAAAAGGCCCTGAGTTTGACCCTAAGCACCAAAAAAATAAAAAGTACCCATATACGTGTATATTTTATTATATATCACATATTTTATAATTTTAAAAATTAAAGATAAATTAATGAAGGAAAAGTCAATATAACATGTACTCCTATGGCTCTAGGCTGGAAGTGGAATCAAAAAAACAGATATTGTCAAAGAAATACACAAAATTGTAAAATTCTCCTGACCAACTACAGTGCTTTCTGTTACTTTAATATTTCATGACCAAAAAGATTTAATGTGGTTATTTTTTTTTCCCTTCTCACCTTTAGCTCAACCATAAATTTCCAGCAACAGTGCACATGGCGCATCAAAAACCCACACCTGCTCTGGAGAAGGTCGCTCCACTGAAAAGGATCTACATTATTCAGCAGCCTCGAAAATGTTAAAGCCGGGATGTAAAACACAACCAGCTAGCTGACTACTTCAGGAATCTAGAGGCTTAACAAAAAAGACCCAAACTTTCCAAAAGCCTAGTGCACTTGCTTGGTAAATAAAAGTTTTTGTATCTTCCCTGTTGACTTTAGACAATAAAGCTCCTAAAATTGTAAATTCAATGTAGTCTTATGCCTCTTTTTGATGTGTGTCAGGATCCCATTGGTATTTACATACATAATTCTGTAGAGTAAAAGAAGCCAGAACACCTGGCGATTCCATTCCTCACCCTGGGTCAGTGCTCTTTGTGAATGTTAACCTTGGGTTATTCTACCCATACTGAGCTCTCTTTGCAGGCAAAAGTTCAAGAGGAGCACACTGAGCTTTGCAAAAACCTGCATTCTATGCAAGCATGAAGAATGACTCATCTCAATTTTTTTGACTTAAGATTTTTACTTGAGGTAACATGTCTCTTCAAATTCCCTATACAAGTACTTAGTTTGTTTTAAAGATTTGCCAAGGAAACATTTTTAAATTAAATTAATTACTAACATAATCTCTTCTGTGAAGCATTCAAAGATAAAAGGTTGAACTATATACTTTCAGTAGATTTGCTGAATGTCTCTCAGGAAGTTAATGCTTAGAATCAAGGCATTTGTGATACTGTAATGTGGTTGGACTGTAGAAATCAATTTTCATTGGAGTTAGGATATGAAAGAAAATGTTGCCATAACTAAGCGTACTCTATCTCTCTTACCCCTCCACCATTCACACCACACGCACACACACACACACACACACACACACAGTTCATATTCTCACATGCAAACAGCCAAGGGCAGATAATAGAAGAGAACAACCACATTCTTTCTTCACAAAGGTTAGATGTCACCCAGTGCCCCGCAAGCTGCACTCCTAATTGATCATGCTATTCAACACTCAGCTCTTTTTTTTAACCCCAGGAAGGAGTCCATCATTTTGCAGATTGACAATGCTTGGAGTTTTACCTGATACCAAGCCATGCTCTGACTCCAGGAAATCCATTGGCAGTTGGCTATAGCCCAGTAGTCATAAGGATCCACCTTATCATTTCCACTGCACTATTTGGCTCTTTTTCAAAAATAAGAAAATTGTTTGAGTCAATATTGAACCTCCAGGCAATGCCAGCATGAATCAATAAGAAGGTCTTAATCACCTCACCGTGGCTTAGCTCTGTTACCAGTCTTTGGGATGATCTTGGAAAAGATAAAGAAGACAAGAAAAGACTGTTACCTGTCTTTGGGATGATCTTTGAAAAGGCAAAGAAGAAAAAGGCTAGGCCCAGGAGAAAATTCCAGAATGATATGGTCACACATGAAGAAAGCCAAAACAACTGCTCCTACCCCCAACTGAGGAGAAAAGCCTTGCATGGATGTGCTGTGGCTCCCTTGGTGAGGAGCTCCCGAAGGTGTTCACAAGCCCAGAGGAAGTCAGGACAATGAAGACGGTGTCCGTAGACTGGGATTCACTGGCAGATACTTTTCTTTAGCTCATTTCAGTTCTGTTCAATAAACTCTATACTGGGCACTGGGATACAAAGATGAGCAAGACACTATCCTGCCACCAGGATATCTGAGATCAAAGAGACAAAGACATACTGACAAATCAAAGCAAAAGAGAATTTAGACATGGTTGCAGGAGAGGGTGTTGCAGATAGGACTCAAGAAATCACCAGAGAATCACGTGTGGTCAAGAAAGAAAAGACTAGGAGCACAGTGGTGTGCACCTCCAATTCCAGCATGCGCTAGAAGGATTGCAAGCTCAAGTCCAACCTGGATAACTTGACCACTTAAAAAGACCCAGTCTCACAATTTGAAAAATGAGCAGGGGATATAGCTTAATGCAAAGGCTGTGGCTTTAATCCTCAGTATTGAAGAAAGTAAGAAGGAAACAAAGAGGGAAGGACCAGAGAGAAAAGAGGGAGGGTAGGAAAGGAAGAATAGAGGGAAGAAGAAAAAGGAGAAGGGAAGGGAAGGGAAGGGAAGGGAAGGGAGGGGAGGGGAGGGGAGGGGAGGGAAAGGAAAGGAAAGGAAAGGAAAGGAAAGGAAAGGAAAGGAAAGGAAAGGAAAGGAAAGGAAAGGAAAGGAAAGGAAAGGAAAATACGGTCTGTAGAGATCCATAACCCATGTGTGGTTCACAAAGGTTGGATCAATATTAAAGTAATTCTTAAACTCCACGTATCCATCACAGAGCCTCAACAAGATATCTAATCTTATTTTAGGAATAGCATCCATCCCCTTCTTCGTTTACCTCTTTCTTTCCCTCTCTCCTGTGTTGTTTTGGAGCAAATTCCGAATATCAAATAATTTCATTTAGAAATGCTTCAATAAGGGGCCGGAGATTTAGTTCAGCAGCATAAGCGCCTGCCTGTCAAGCAAAAAGGTCATGAGTTCGATCCCTGGTACCAAAAAAAAAGAAATGCTTCAGTATATTATCTCTTAAAAATAAGCACTCACGTACCTCCCCTCCCTCTCCCTCTCTGTTTCCTCTTCCCTCTGTAAACTGAATCTGCACAAATATTGTGGAGCAAAGGGGAGCATTTATGTAAGCCACCAAGACTCTTCACCATAAAATGGACACCAGCGTTCCAATACTGGCTACAAGAGCTAAAACAAACAGCGGCTGGGGACTGGGGACTCTGAAAGCAGCAGGGAGAGGCGGGCAGCTGAACATGCAGATGGCTCTCAGGCTGAAGGACAAAGCAAGGCAAACACAGAGTTGCTGTGAGTAAACAAAAAGTACAGGAAGTTACCATGGACAAACAAGAGGTACCGGAAAAAACACTAGGGAAAATTAGTTCTTGCTGAGGAAAAGGCTATAGAGAAACAGAAAAAAAAAAACCACTATTTCTGAGGTCACTCAAAAAGAACAGGGTTAAAGGGGAACAAAAGGGACAAATTAATGGCATGAAAAAACTAAATTTATGCAACAAATATTTGCGGGACTCCTCCTGTATAGTAGGTTTTCTTTAGAAGGAACACAAATCATCCCTGACATTTGATACTTTTTTTCCATTGGCCTTTCACTTGCTAGGTAAGCACTCTACCAATGAGCTACTCTCTCTACCCTTTTTATTTTTTATTTTGAGATAGGGTCTCACAAAGTTGCTCAGGCTGGCCTCAGGCTTGCCGTCCCCTGACCTAGCCTCCCAAGTAACTCAAATCACAGGGCTGTGCCACTGCACTGCACCCAGCTTTTACATGTCATACTTTAAAATAAATATCTAGATGTCAGCTGGAGTCACTACCCACTTCAGAAGAGATTAAATGGCTCAAACCCCGATCTCATCTCCAGTCAATATTCTAAACACTTCCCAAGATGTCTGTGAATTCTCAAGAGATCCATAGTTATGATCACTTATCTTTCTCATAAGTTCATTAATTATTCACTGTCTATGGGCCCTATAACCCTGATCTAGGCTTAGCTCCTTTCTGTATTTTCCCAAAAGCCTAAGTTTGACATAGATTTGGCACATCAGTAGCCAGATACCACTGTAGATTATTAGATTTCCTGACTCCATACATATGACCATGGTCCACCCCTTCCTCCCCATCCCACTCCACCAGAAGATTGTGCTCTCCGCTGATTTCCACCTGCCCTTTTCACCCTGGCAGATCTCATTTCCCACTTTTCTCCTCTCCCTCTCTTTAGTCAGATTAGTCATTCAGCTACTTCTCTAGTTTTTTTAGTCCTAGAGAACCACATTCTCTTGGAGTCTGACATCAATTTTCAAGATGTCAACATTTTGAACCAAATGTGACAGGATAAATGAACTAATTAGACAACTTGCCCCACCTAGAAATCAGTATCATGCATGGGCCCCTGCCAGAGTGGGACAGCCAGATCCAAGCCTCTCTCCTTGAGTCAGCACCATTTCATGGACTGTGAAGGGAGAGAACAAGGCCTTACTGGGAAGTGATCCCTGCCTGGAAACCATATCATTTTCGTTGTTTTTTAGGGTTGGGTTTTATTTTCTTTTGTTTTGCTTGATTATGTGAATTCTGATGGTATGCGTAGCCATTTGAAAGACAGCAAGACATATTATGGTAGCTATTTTGGATTTACTATTGGCTTGTTTTGAAGTCGTTTATTGCATTGTTTATTGTTTCTGTTCTATTCTGTTCTGCTCAATTTTTACTATGTCCTAAATCATGTGCAGCTATTTTGAAGACAACAAGAGGAATTGTGGTAACTATTGTTGATTGCATAAGGTTTTGAAGTCCTTTATCACTTATACTGGTGTATTTTAATTGGTTTTATTGTTTTATTTTCCTTGGTTTTATCCTCTTCAAATAAAAAAAGAAAGAAAGAAAACTTGAAGTGACAGTGAGCTTAAAGAAATAAGAAGCCAAAGAAAAAAAAACTTTCCAAGGAAATGTTGAAGGCCTAAAACAAAGATACACAAAAAAATGAGAGCAGAAGACTTCAACTAGAAATCCTTAACACAGGTGAAATTTAAATGTGGTGTCACACATGGTATTTTATGAAATCATTTTAAAAAATCCTGGAAAATGGTGGCCATGATTATCCTATTTTTCAGCAGAGAAAAATGAGCTTCTGGGTAGTTAAGAGAGCCTGTGAGGTTTTATGCATTAACAGAAGAAGGTCTCCAGGAATATTTTAGCCTCAATCTAGAACTAGCCAAGTATAATGCCACATAAGTTGTGATGACAACACACTAGGAGGATGAAGCAGGGATATGCAATGTTAAGCCCATTCTGGGCAATTTAGTAACTTAGCAAGACACTGGCTCAAAATAAAAAATAAAAAATATCTCAATATGTAGCTCAGTGACAAGAGTCCTTGGTTCAATCCACAGGACTCAATCAATCAGTCAATCAACAGCTGCCTCTGTTACTGGACAGGAAGCTTAGAAGTCACCAGAGAGGAGTTGGAAGACATTTTGACTTAAATAGAGGTGAATTTGAAGAGAGGAATCCATGTGTGAAGGGCTGGTTTGGAAATAAGTAAATTCCTCAATAGGCTTAGAACTGTGCCAGTTCACAGTCTCAGACTTGTGTAGAAAATACAAGGTGTGGTGTGGATGTTTGCTAGATCATGGGAATAAAGCAGGTTGATTTTGTGGGGGTTTTCTTTTATTTTGTTTTTTGCAGGATTGGGATCAAACTCAGAGGCATTCTACCATGGAGCTTTAGCTATCCCCACCCCTTTTATTTTGAGTCAAGGTCTCTCATTAAATTTCCCAGACTGGCCTTGAACTTGTGCACCATCATGTCCTGTGGAAGTAAACCATTTTAAGAGAAAGGATCCAAGGTATAAATATGAGCCTTCAAAGAAAAATAACCAAAAATAAAAGGGAATATTGCGTGTTGCACAGGATGTCTTTCCTGTGTACAGCACAAGGCATGAGGCTGCAGGAGATGTCAAGTATGTCTTGGAAAAGAAGCCAGAACAGCAAATAAACCAAAAGTGCAGTATTTCTCATCTGATTCCAAGGCACAGTGACAGATATCTGAATGTTTACTACAAGGGATTTAAACCAATCAATAATTACAGATTTTTTCTTTTCTTTTTTGTCTGTCCAATACTGAGTACTGTTTGTCCAGTACTTGTTTCTCTGTGGCTCTAGCAGTAGAATCCAGGACCCTTGTACTGACTTTCATCTCCAACCTTTTTTTTTTTTTTTTTTTTTTTTGACAAAGTCTTGTTAATTTGCACAGGCTGGGCTTGAACTTGTGATTCTCCTGCCTCAAACTACCAAAGTGCTGAGGTTACAGGTGTATATCACCACACCCAGTTCAGAATCATATTCTGAATGACCAAGATGCCCACCTTATAACCAAACATGATACAGGACTTCAGATACAATTTTGCACTGACATTTTTAACCCTGTTAGAGTTCACAGTGCCTCTCCTATAATTAAGGACCTATGAGAAAAGAAGAAAACACACAAATGTCCCTTGTGAACAATTTCACACTTTGAAAAAAGAAAACTAAGACTTGGTCTTCATAGGTTTGCTAATGTAAAAAAAAAAAACTGTGGCAGACAAAAAAATATTTTTATTAAAACATCAATTTGTTATAAATAAAATCATTTTATCAACACTGTGAGTCCAAAAGTCTTTTGTTCCTTTCAAAAAAGCATCCATGAATTGTCCAAGTTTAAAAACTATAAGAGAAAGGGAGATTTATTTAGCTACCCATGCTAGTCACTGGAATATAAAATTAAAAGGATCATAAACAAAAATGTCATAAAGGTGGGGATCTAGCCCAGCAGCATGAGCACCTGCCAAGCATACAAAAGGTCCTGATTTCTAGCAAACAAAAGGTTCAATTTCTAGTACAAAAAAAGGCATAAAACATGAAGTGAAAGCTTGTATCATTTCTATTCATGCATGATAGAGAATGAAATTAATTTCTTAAAACACAGAAAACTTGGTAAAGAAGTGGAGAAGAACAGAAGTCCTATTCTCCCTTAAAGACTTGAAGATAATGAAGCATTTTCTAAAATGTCATAAAGAGAGCTTTCTGATGGAATATAGCTGGCAACATTCAAGAATAAAATAGATACAGCCGCAGCAGTGTTGATGGGAGAGCACAGACAAATAAAATGAAGGTGATGGTGCTGGGGCAGAAATAGCAAAATCAAAGTACAGATGAAACTGAATGGAAGCGATGAGAGCAGAAAAGGTCACACAAAAACAAAAGCAGTCCCTTCTGCCAGCTGAGGTGCAGGTGGAGAGAGGATCACTGCAAGATTAAAACAGACAGGATAAGAAGGTGCTGGGAGGGAGCCTAGCCATAATGGAAGAGTTTAACTGAGTGCAAGGAAAGATGGAGCAATGAGCTGGGCTGTGGGCTGACGAAGAAATAAGCAATTTGTCAGCAGATGTTGTGGGTCAAGTGGTCCTAAGAGAACCAGGTTTTGAAGCAAAGAAGCACTCACAGGTCTGGGAGAGGTATTGCCTAGTTCTAGCAGGCTTTTAAGACCAAAGCAAACCACTGTTTTCAATGGCACAGCCTTGAAAGGCAGATAAAGTGTCCTGTAAAGGGAAGCAAGAAACTGGAGATAACATTTCCAAAAACAGAAAGGACTATGTTGGGAAACAGCCACCTCTATCCTTTTAAGCATGGAGGAGACTATGGTAGGAAACAGTCCACAATGCGGCTGAATGCTGCACAAAGTAAAAATAAATAATAAATAAAGTCACCTGGTCTGGTGTGGAATGACAACTAAAGCCAGATGCTTAGGAGGGGTAAAGAACAATAAAACTGCAGGGGAGGAAGGGGGTGCCATAGCCACACACAAATTTGTGAAGGAAAAAAACTGAAGCTCTTTACCATGTTGTCATGGACAACCACTTCCCTCCCTGCCCCATGGCCCTAAAACATACGAAATGAAGGAGCTAGATCAGCACAAATCAGCCTATTTTTTATTGTGCAAGAATAAAGCTTCTATCATCCTTTGGTTATTATTATCATTATTATTATTCTGGTTCTTATTCTTGTTGGACTGGGAATTGAACCCAGGGCTACATTCTTAGCCCTTTATTATTATTATTTTTTTAATCTGGAAACACGGTCTCACTAAGTCACCTGAGCTGGACTCAGACTTGTATCCTCTTGCCTCAGCCTCCCAGAATGCTGGTATTACAAGCATGAGCTGCTACACCTACCTTTTAGTTCAACATTTTTGTTACTATTATTATTGGGTACTACACAGAGCACACAATTCAAGGCTACATGTTGGATTTGGCCTATGGACCAATATTATTTACAAGCTAGGATTTTCACCTGGAGTCTCCTTAGCCATCCTAATTTCCTAGTGATCTGAGAAAGGTGACAGTAACTCCTGTGTTGGTTACTTTTCTTTCAATACTGAAACAAAATACCCACCATCCAGAATAAAGGAAAGAAAGGTTTATTTAGCTTACAATTTGTGGAGGTTTCAGACCTTAATCAGCTGGCTCCAAGGCTGAGTGGCATGACACAGGGGCAACACTTCAAGGCAGCAAAAGCAACAAAAGCAAAAAGAAGAGCACCAAGAGAAGACTCTTTCTGTCTTTTATATGGTATATAGGCCACACACACCCGCCAGGGCAGGTGTAGTACTCACACACATAATCCCAGCATTGGACCATGAATCAATCACAAATTAATCACAAATTCTAGAAACATACTCCCATAACTGCATGAGGCTTTGGAGGGACATCTAAACACAAACCATAACATCTCCCTTGTGGTAGGGATGTAGAGAAAGAAGTTAATGACAAAGAGAGTTTGGCAAGAAGCAGGATGTAAGGACAGAAAGAAACAACTTGCTTAAGCACATGGTTCCACACTGGCAGATACTTGAAGGCTTACACCAGAACTGAAAAAACAGAACACAAGGTCATACAAATAAAAAGCCAGGGACTCTGATAATACTGATGATATGAAAGGATGATGAGGGTAGGCCTGTGAGGATTGTGCTTCAAGATTTGGCAGATATAGAATACAAGTTATCATTTGTCAAAAATTTACTGTATATCAGCAAATCCACTGTAGCTGATCACTATATTTACAACATCCCATTTTACAAATGATGAAGGATTGCTCAAAGAGTTGGAGACACACACTACACATGCCCCTGGACCTTTATTTATGCTTTCTTACTTTGACTAAATATTGGCACTACTGGTTTTTCACCTAGGTATTCATGGTAATGTTATTTATAATATTTGAAAATCAACAAATAGTCAATAATTCCACTCTTGAGTATATATTCAGGAAACCAAAACTTGTGCACAAATGCTCATAGCAGCATTGTTCATAATGGTCAAACACTGGAGACATCTCAGATCTTCATTGACTGATGAATGTATAACAAGCTATAGAGTCTCCACGTGCTGCAATATGATTTGACAATAAAAAGTACTCAAAGGGCTGGGGGTATATCTCAGCAATGCTAAGCATCCCTAGCACCAAAAAACAAACAAAAAAACAAATGAAATACCAATGTAGATGAAGGTTTAAAACATTATGCTAAGGAACTAGTCACAAAGGACCACACATTGTTGTATTTACATGAAATGTCCAGTATAGACAAATCTGTAGAGACAGAAAGGAGGTTAATATTTCTCTGGAGAGAATGAGGGGTCAGATGTACTGTTTCATGTTGTGATTAGTTTGTTTGTTTGCAGATCCAGGATTGAACACAGACCTTCCTACATGTGAGCAAGGCCTCGGTCTCTGAGCTGCATTCCAATCTCTTTTAATTTTTTTATTTTGAGACCAAGTTTTGGTAAAAATCCCCAGGCTAGGCTCATACTTATGTCCTCCTCCCTCAGTCACCTCAGTAGCTAGGATTACAGGGCTACACTCCACTCCTGCCTGGAGGTACTGTTTTTAAAACCTAAATGATATAGGATTCCTTTGGGAATAATGAAGATGTTTTCAAATTTATTTGTATTGATAATCACACAACTCTGTCAAAATACTGAGAACCATTGACTTATTCTCTTAAATGGTGGAATTATGTATCAATTATCTCAATAAAATTGTTACCAAAAAAACGATGCAAGTAGAAAACTTTTTTGAAACATGAGTCCGATGTCATTAAACCTATTAAGAAGGAAATAAAGATTGGCACTGATTTAATATCCTAGCTTCTCGACCAATCCAAACTGAGACCCAATCCCTTGGCCTTATACCCTACATGTTGGGGCCAGAGGGTACACTCGGTTAGCAGCTGAAACAGTGTTCTCAGGACTTGGGTGGCTCTAGAGGCAGTAAAAGGTGGTAGGTATCACCTAAGAACACAGAGGATCTCAATCCTCCAGCAATCTGTGTGCAGGGTGTTACTGTCAATTCCACCGGAAGGAGGAGGAAAGACATAGTGACATTGCATTGTCTAGTATGTGGCTCAACGAGTATACAAATCCAGACAGCCAGTTGACACAGCCAGGACTTTTCACAAACTCCTAGAGGTCAAATGGTTCCTAACAGCAGACCCTACATTCTCATGCACTCTTAGTACCAATTGTATTACTCGTATCAGTGCGGTACGGACCACCTGTAGAACTCACATACCTTTGTACCCATTGTAAATTGGTACTTTCTGGGGAGTGATATAACAGGATGTACATAGCAGAGTTGTTACATAAGGAGCGCTGGCTGGGCATGGTGACACAGGCCTATAATCACAGCACTCAGGAGACTATGCAAGAGGTTCAGCTTGAGTTCAAGGCCTGCCTGGGCTACATAAGCAAGTTCAAGGCCAGTCTGCACTATACAGTGAGACCTTGCCTCAAAAAAA
Organism: Hydrochoerus hydrochaeris; assembly: GCA_004027455.1. NCBI lineage: Eukaryota > Metazoa > Chordata > Mammalia > Rodentia > Hydrochaeridae > Hydrochoerus > Hydrochoerus hydrochaeris. The sequence continues at coordinate 25,242 of PVLA01007934.1, read as the reverse complement.
AAAAAAAAGTACATAAGGAGGCCTGAATGCAACAAACATTAACAATTAAAAACAAATAAAAATTTAAATTATAAAAATAAATGGGAAAGCCATATTTTTCATCCAGTAATACACTTCTAAAAATTTGTCCTATAAAAGTCAGTGAACAAATAAACAAAAGTAGCAATAAACAAAGACAGCAATAAGCAAAGAACAATACAAGCAGGGATTTTTCACCAAGGTATGTTTACAGCAGTGGCCCCTCAAAAACAAAAAACTTTTTAAACAAACAAAAATGCCTATTTCCATCCACAAAGGCTTGGCTACATTAGGGCGCAGCATGCTCCTCTGGCACTGTGGTGGCACTCAAGAAGGGTGTGTCCTGGGAAGAGTGGCTGGAAAGAGGAGGGGAGGTGGGGAAAAGCAAAAGAGTTGGAGAGAAGAACCCTCCCTCAAACCAGGGCACAAGTCCCAGCCTAGGCTGACATGTGTCACCTCCACATGGCTGTAAAGCAGTGTCTACCCATTGCAGTCACTCTTTAATATCATTTACCCAGCGTAAGTTAATGTATTTGTGTAGCATTTCCAAAATTTTGTTTTTCAAAAAGACCACTAGATTTGGCACTGCATAATGCTGTCCCAAAGTAGTTACAGCAGCTTTATGAGACTCCAGGTCCATCTGACACAGTTCTGAGGAACACAGCCAGCCTCCTGCCCTCCGTATTTCTCCCCACCCCAGGGGAGCAAGCTAGGCTGGAGCTGGGAACAGACTGCAGGTCCAGAACCCAACCACAATTACCAGAAGCAAACAGATGACTCTGAAACGCAGGACGCTGTTTATGCATGAAAGTACTTGTAAAAGAGGTGTAATTAAGAATCTTCTCCTAATTTCATTACTGAACCTGTGCCACATTTCACTAGAATTCAGGGAAGCTGTAGACTTTGCAAAATGAATGCCTTGACTTGTACCAAAGGAAAGAGAAAGGAAAACATCTTCTGGAAACTGACTAGTGGACACCACTTGGAGTGTTTACTGAGCTCCACAGTGACATGCTTAAATGAGCTCATCAATAATCACAGATCAGTAGATCACATAATGGCCCTTTTGTACAATATAAAAGTTAAAATGGGTCTTAGGAGACATTTGTTTCCACAAAAAGACTCTTGTTCATCTTGTGTCACCATAAACTCATAAAGTTGTTAACTGCAATGCTCATATTCTTAGGAAATACATGTAGAAACTTTTAAGAGTAAATGAGATGTCTCAGATGGTTCAGACACAAAATCAATTGTCAACAGAGAGATAGTGAACTCATGTGGGATAAAATGTTGGCAGCAGGTGACTCTGCAAAAGGTGTACAAATCTTCTTTGTGTCTTTAAATAGTTTTTAAATTTTGAAATTATTTCTAAGTCAAGTGTTAAAAAATAAAAAAGACCAACTCAAGCATAGTGGCTAATACCTGTAATCCCAGTAATCCCAATACTCTGGGAAGCTAAGGCAGGGGAATCACAAGTTCAAACCGAGCCTTGTCAACTTAGCTAAACCCTGCTCAAAATTAAATATATTTATTTATTTATTTATATTTATTTATTATATATATATATGGAGTGAGACAGAGAGAGAAAGAGAGCTGAGAATGTACCTCAATGTAAAGACCCTGGGTTCAATCCCTAGTATCACTAAATTAATTAATTAATAGCAAGATTCCAGGTCAGAAACTAAAAATGCACTGATGTATCTCAAATAATGCCAGAGTATATAGGAAATATTACTGGTCAACACCTGATAAGACTTTCTTTTTCTATAACAATACATTTATAAAACTCTGAATACTGTAATAAAGTAGATACTGAGAGCTATCTGTCCTCTCCCATCTGCATCTACTGTGCAACCTCTGGCATGTAACCAAAACCATATTTACTCATTTCTGATGGATCTTTCAAGTGATTTTATGCAAATGTAAGCAAATGTGAATGTGTGGTGTTCCTCCTTTCCTTTTACAAAGTGAGGCTTGTGGCGCATACTGAGCTCTGCTTTGATTGCAGCGTGGCGGATCCTGCGGATCTCATCATCGCTGTCACCGTAGGATGCTGCCCCTGTCTACAAAGAGGTGAACATTTTGGCTGCTTCCCTTTGTTTACACAGAAGGTACGCTTGCTCCTAATACCTGGCTAGGTGTTAAATTAATACACTCTGCATTTACATTTTACAGATGTCTAGAAAAACCAACTTCTAAGGTGGTCAGAGGTCAAATTCAAAATGTCTAGACACTTTTTAAAATATTCTGACTCATTTTGAACATCAAGGAAACATAAAATTTCAAATATTTTTCTTGAAAGAACACTGAGAAGATGGGCTGACCACAGAGTTTACTTACATTTTCATTATTCCTTTTTAAATTGTGAGACAATATTTGTTTTGTATCCCTGATCTTTGTTATACATGCTGCAGACCAGAACTGTCAGAGGAAACTGTTTATAAAAGAAGTTTCTAAATTTGTGAAATCATATGGCCAAATGAATACTTTTTCTTTTCTGTCTGTAATGCAATTTAGTTTAGCTCAGCTGAACATTTACTGGGTCTTGTGCTAAACAGCTGAGATTTAAAAGCTGAATGAGCTGAGCATGGTGGCACACACCTGTAGTCCCAACTACTGAGGAAGTAGAGGCACGAGGATCGCTTGGGCCTACAAGTTCAAAGTCAGCCTGGGTAATATAGAGAGATCCTGACTTGAAAGGAAGAAAGAAAGAAAGAAAGAAAGAAAGAAAGAAAGAAAGAAAGAAAGAAAGAAAGAAAGAAAGAAAGAGAGAAAAACTTGGTACAATGGCACATACCAGTAATCCCAGCTACTCTAGAGGATAAGGCAGGGCAACTCAAAGCCAGCCTGGGCAATTTAGTGTGACTGTGTCTCAAAATAAAATTGTTATAATAGTGGTATGTGCTTGTTTAGTATACAGGAGGCCCTGAGTTCCATCCCCATGGTGGGGGGATTGAACAAAACCTTGATCTCAGCCTCTAGATGGTCACAAATATGTCCCTGTGGCTATATAAGCAAGTGCAAAGTGTTACAGAACAAAGGAAGGAGACTCAGCCCTGCCTCGTTAAAGAAAGCGAGCCAAGACACAAAGACCAGTAAGTTTAACAAGAAAAGGAAGGAAAGGCAGCGGAAGGGAAGGTCATGAAGACACAAAGGGAGGAAGAGGAAACCACAGATGACTCAGGTGATGAAAGTTCAAGGCAGGGAACAGCAGAAGACGGGGTAGCAAAGAGCAGAGCCAGCCTGGTGTGACCCTCCAGGGAGCTGGGACACGACTCTGTGCTGTGGTCTCAGCTTACCTTCTAGAAAACTCATCTTGGCTTGAATCTAGAGGGTGCATGGGAGGACAGCCATCAGGATGGAGAGGAAAAGGCATATGTGGGAAAGGCTGGGCAGTAAACACTGTAGTCTTTGGTGACTACTGGCTGTGGATGAGAGGAAGCCAGAAAGACTTCTGGTTCTGACTGGGTGATTTGGAAGATGGTAGTTTCATTGAATGAAGCAGGGCAAAACAGTTGGGTCAGACTGAATTCCCAGATGACAGGAAGATACTGTTACAGCTCTGATGAGCAGAGGAGAGTTCTCTGCAGAGAAACAGAAATGTGAGCACTGTATTCCTTTCCCATTGCTGCTATGCAAGATGCCCACAAACTCAGTGGCTCAAAACAGACACCAGATGTTCTAAAATCAGTGTCACTGAGCAAAGTCAAGTTGTCCACAGAACTGGCTCCTTCCAGAGGCCACAGAAGAGAAACCTGTCCTTACCTTTTTCTGAGGCCACCTACACTCCTCCATCTTCAAAACCACCAAGCATAGAATCTTACTTCCTGAATAAGTGTTTTTTTTTCTGGAGTCAGTCTCCCTGTGCCTCCCTTTACCTTTTTTTTTTCATTACTGAAAACTGAGCCCAGAACTTCACACTGCGCTACATCATTAAAACAACTCCCCACACCTTTTTTTTTTTTTAATTTAGGGTCTCATTAAGTCACTGGGTTACCTATGCTGGGCTCAAAGTTACAATTCTCCTGCCTCAGCCTTCCAGAGTGCTAGGATTATATGCCCAACTACCGCTTCCCTTTTCTAAGGATCCATGTGAGTACCTTCAGGCCAGACAGATAATCCAAAACATACAAAACATCCCTAGCAACAGATCTTCAACTTAGTCATATCTGCAAAGTGCCTTTTGCCATGGGAGGCAACATTCAGAGTCCCAGAGATTAGAATCTGGATTTATTTAGGGTCTGTGTGATTCAGCCTACTCCATGCATTTCTGGGATAAAACTAGCAAGGGTAGGTACAATCAGTGAGGTGAATGTGAATAAAGAGAAGAGAATTAACTCAGTAACATAGGCCTGGGAACACCAAAGTAATAAGGGGAAGAAGAAAGAAGGATCCAAAAATGGAGAAGAAAGCCTAAATAAGAGAGGGAGTAGCAAGAAAGAGCTGCTATTGTGGAGGTGGAGCACAGACCGTTGCCAGGAGGAGGCAGTGGTCAGCGGCTACAGGTGAAGTTGAGTAAACAGCAAGGTCCCTGGGCATCTTTTCCATGGCTGCATCAGTAGAGTGCAAGTGTAGAAATTCAATGGCAGTGAACGGCAGTAACAGGCAATGAGACGGGGACCACCCTTTCAAGAAGCTGCCTAAAGGAAACAGAAAGAGATGTGAGTACATCTGGAAACAAAGTTCAGAGTCAAGAAGAGATAGTACTTTATTCTATTCTGCTTTGTGTCTGAGAAGTTCTGAGTCCTCAAACTGAACTGAAAGAGCCTTTGGACTAGGAAAGGCCAAAGGCTAATGCAGGAAAAGGAATTCCAGATAGAACAAAGTTCCAAAGAGGCTGATAGATAGGAATTCAAGAGCACAGATGGAAGTTAAAATAGGCCTATTCTAGGATCCAGGAATGTAGCTCAGCAGGCATAGCACAAGTGCAAGGTTTTGAGTTCAATTCCTGAAACACACACACACACACAAAAAGGCCTATTCTTTAATTCAGCTCCTAGGAACCTGTCTTATTGAGAAAATTCTTATCAAAAAGCATATAACAATGTATAAGACTCTTCAAAAGCTAAGAGATATTTATACAAATATTTAGAACAGTATTGCTTGTAATAGGGTAAATTCAAAACAACCTCTCCATGAATCAACAAAGGATTAACTAAGCTATGGATTTGAAAATGGTTTTTTTGTGGGGGGGTTGTTGTTTTTTTTGTTTGTTTTGTTTTGTTTTGTTTTTTGGTACCGGTGATTGAATTCATGACCTCATGTTTGCCAAGCAGGCACTTACACCGCTGAACTAAACCCCCGGCTTGGAAATGGTTTTCAAATTTTGGAGTGGAAAGGTCTCCCTGCATAGTGCATGGTTTTCAAACATTACAAAGGGAAATTTTATGGAATTTATAATAAAAGAATACAACTTCTATAGACCCTACAAACAAATAAAGGCTGTAAAAAGCATTTCTATTCTGCCTAATATATAAGGATTCCTTTACATTTAATTTTTAATGACAACCCAATAGAAAAATATTTATAAGCTAAATACTGGCATTTTACAGAAGACACAAATCAAATCATCAATATATTTTTAATAATCAGTCTCAATAGAGATGAGTGGTATGCAAATGAGATGCCATAGTTCTGCTAATAAGATTAACAAAAATTAGAAAGATTGGTATCTGTTTTTAATCAGTCTGTGGAAAAAGATACAGGTAGATGGAATTTAAATATATACATTTTTAGAGTAATTTGAAATTATCTATTACATTCTAAATGTACCTTTCAACTTTATATCTACACATGCATATACACATGAAATTGTAAACAAATATATGTTTTACTAGTTCATATTTTTTACTTGCCTGGAACAGTGAGAAACTGGAAATGACCTGAATATTCCTTAAAAAAAGAGTTAAATACAGTAGGTAGCAAGGATGTAGTAGAATGCTGAGCCACTATTATTTTAAAAGAAAGAATTAGATCTTGATGTAATATAATTATATAAAAGTAGGGCTATAATATTTAAGTAAACAAACAAAAAAGAATGGCTAAATAGTACCATCCCACTTGGGAGAACAAAACTCATTTATATATTCTAAGAAAAATAAGAATTTAATAATACAGCAAAATGGGTGAATCTCAGATGCATTATACTCAATGATAGAAGCCATATTCAAAAGGTTGATTCCTTTATGATTCCATTTTCGTGATGATGTTAGTCAGTTTTCTGGCATTATGACAAAATACTTGAGAAAATCAACTTATAAGAAGAAAGTGTTTATTTTCATTTATGGGTTCAGAAGTTTCAGTGCATGATGACTTGACCCTGTTTCCTCTTGGTTCATAGTGTAGCAGTACTATAGACAACTGAGTTAGACAGAAATATTATAGACAGTAAAACAGTGATAGGCCTCGAGAGAGTCAATACAAAAGATGAGAACACATCACAACTGTGCCCAGAGGTGCATCTGCAGAAGGCCAGGTCTCAAGATAAAGATGGAATGAGTAGGCCTACATACTTCCCCAAGGGATAAGTGATAACCTGGTCCAATAAAGCCTACATAGTCACCTCAGTGGGTGACCGAGACCATCTGACTCATCCCTTCCTGAAAAGTTCTTTGTACTTTCCATGTGTGCTTGTTACATGACTTGCTTCCCAGTTAGATCAACATTACCTAAGTGGTTATACTTGTAACATTCTTCTTTGATCATAGTTTTGTCCCACATTGTACCTACCTCATGATTTTGTACCCACCTCATGATTTTGTACCCACCACTGACTTTGTACCCACCTTGTGATTTTACTCTATAAAACTCCCTCCAGAAAGTGGACTCTGGCAATCCACTTGGGGTCCCTCTTGTGCCTCAGGAGCTGTATCTCTCCCTCGCAATAAGAATTTCCTACTCTTAACCTCTGTTGTCCCTTAGAACTCATTCTTCAATCTGGGGGAACACAAATTTGGCATAGCTGACATCTAGCAGGTTGGGAGTTATAATATTTCCCTTTTATTATTTGGAAGGCTGATACTATTCCAATATCAGGATATATTATGTTGGGTAGTGGGTGGCAGATTAAGCTGCTCACCTCCCGGCTGCCTGGAAGCAGAGAAGGAAAGAGGAAGACCTGGGGTTCCAATATGTCCTCTAAGGACACACCCCCTAATGACGTAATTTCCTGTCACTAGGACCTGCCTCTTAAAGATTCCACCACTTCCCAACAGTGCCACATCTGGTGATCAAGCCTTTATCTAAGCATCCCTGAGGGACATTTAAGGGCCAAACCATAACGGTGACCCTCTAGAGAAAGCAAAATTGTAAGAACAGGAAGTAGACCAATGGTTTCCAGGACTGAACATCAGGAAGGACATGACCACAAAGACACATAAGGAAAGTGTTTATGGTAGCAGAAATGTTCCCTCTCAATGGTGGTGATGGTAACACACCTACATGTATTTATACAAATTCATAGTACCATATACTTCAAAAGGTGTCACCAGAGAGGAACTTTACTGCTATAAACTTGACTTTTTAAAAAAGGGTTGTAAAGATTCCAAGTAAGCTATTAACACCAGTTACTCCTTAAAGCAAGGGTGTCCAAATTTTTGGCTTTCCTGAACCACAGTGAGTTAAGAAGGACCATCTTGGGCCACATCTAAAATATATACTGAAGTTAATATACTGTGGATAAATAACACACTTTCTTTCTTATATTTTAACTTACTAAATTATTTTACAGATTAATACAAGCCGAAGGTTAGTAATTAAATAAGAAAATTTATATGTCAGCTTAATAATAATTATCACCTGTCTTCACAGGCACACACAGGTACGCAGGTTGATATATTGTTATCTGTGATCACCATGTTTTACTTGCCAAGTCTCACAAGTGCATGTACTATCTGATACACCCAGACTTCGGTTCCACTGACTGTGTGTGGCGGGCATAGGAGGGAGGGTGAACATCGTACTGCGCCTTCCCCTGCAGGGTTCTGTTGTCGCCTACACAGTCTGCACTAGAGCACCTCACAACTGAGTCATGGAAAATATCACTAGAGATCACATAATGTTGAAAGTTTACAATCTTACTGGCCATCCAGACTGACTGCAAGCTGGACACGCCTGTCTTAGACAGTGGGAGTGGGAAAGAAGGAAAGAATCTTCCATATAGTACCCATCTGCATAACTTAGAATTATGCTACTTTTGTAATTTTTGAAAAAGATTTAGTAAATGTGCCATGCTCAATCCATGGAATACTGAATAGTCACTGGAATTCCATAGATTCATGTGAATTAACACAAAAAGCATTCAGGACCCCTGTAAAATAGAAAATGACAGATTGTACAACATGTGATAATTGATTTGGTAAAAGACAATAAAATTATGTGCCCACATATAAATCTGGATCAGCATATGTGTGTAACTATAAAGCAGAAAGATGTCTGCCAAACATTTAACCATATTTACTTTGGGGCCATAGTATCTTGTGGATTTGTGGACTTTTGTTTTTACTTTGAGTTGATTGTTTATGAAACTATATTGTTTCTATATTTTTAGAAGCTTTTGCCGTTAAATAGCATAACTAAAAAGGTTTCATTGTCCAGAAGGATTGTCCCATCTCTGAGAGATTTGTGCAAGGGGAGAAAAGTCTGTGGCTTGAGTAGTAGAAGATTCAGTAATGAAGGCTTCAGTTTCCTTAATAAAGCCAGTTACCTGGTAAGAGTGTAGGAGAATGGGTGTGGGAGAGACAAGGAGTCTAAGGAAAGTGGTCTAGAGTAGCTTGTCACAGGAGGGACCCAGGTAGGCCATGGAGGCTGAGTATAAAGCATCACCCAGGGTATAAGGTTTTGGGGCTGGGCTCTGGGGTCTGTGTGTGAGGTGGCCGGCAGAGGGCGCTAGCAAACTGAGGAGGTAGGTTATCCAAGGTGGGTCCCCGTGACTCACCCCTCCCAATGTCACTATGCTTCAGGACAAGGCTGAAATACAGCTTTTTGTATACAATCATTCAGTTGTAAACATGAGCAAGCAGTTAAAGGTTATTTCACACACTGAAGCAGCCCAAACAAATCTTGGCAGCCTGCTGATGATGTGAGAGAAAGTGGGGGGAGGGTGTGCACACTTTTTTCTAGAACTACTTCATTGGTGTTTGTTTGTTTGTTTGTTTGTTTGTTTTTAACAGTCCAGTATCTTTTAACTCACTGGAGTTTGTTATAGGGGGAGGTGATAACAGTTCAGAATAGGAAAAAAGTCATTGATCAGGTGCAATATACAAAAGAGATTTTTAAAAAGAAAAAGCAGAAACAATAGTTTTGAAGCTCAAGCTTTCAAAGATAAAAGCCAAGCTGTTGAGAGAGAAAAAAGTTCTCTGTAATCTAAAAATTTCTTAAATATCTAGAACAGGAGCCCAGCTCCCTCCAAGACCATAGAACTACATACAATGTAGGAGTAATTTTCTCCCAAAAGAGAGTTTGAAAGGCAATCAGAGAGGAAGGAGTATTAGACCAGAGAGTGACTCTTCAATTCCCCAGATAAGTCTGAAGGTGGGGTTATGATTCACTTCCCTCCTGAGTCCCTCCATGTGCCTTCCAGCATTGGGCAGCCACATTCTAACCTATGAATAGCAACCTTGGCACAATGGGTCTCAGCCAGAATTTCTCACAAGCCTCAGAGGAGATGAAAAAGATGAACTGAAAAGATATAACTGACAGCCACAGAGCCACATGGTGAGGGATGAAATGAACTGTGACTAAGGTCTTGGCCGAGGTCTTCAGGATGCAGTGTCTGGGTCTCACACCAGGCTGGAGGAACATCTGCATGATCATCGAGACCTGTGATCCCGTCTCACTGGAAGAAGTGTAAGAACAGGCATCTGTTTTAGTCAGGGTTTACAAGGGAAACAACTTAATACAAAACACATAATTTATAGGATTATTTTATAATGTTTGCCCAAAGAGTCAAATAGTGCAGAACTGTCTCCACACTAAAGGCCCAAAGAATCTAGTTGAGGGTGTCTCACAGCAACCTCCTGCATAAGTCCAGCTGAAGACCTAGAGACCATGACAATGCCCCTGCCCCCGTGAGTCCAACTGGAGGCCTAGAGCCCACAACGATGTTTTATGCAAGTCTGTATCAAGGATCTGTGCTGGGAAGGTCCAAAGGTCAGTGGTGGAAGCTAGAAAATCTGTGCCAACAGACTGAGAGATCTGCACTGGAGCCAGGGAGCTACACTTTAAAGAACCAAAGCTCCCTGAAAAGAACCATAGTTATCCTTGGCAACAGCAAGGACCTGAGCTCCTCCAATGATGAGAACTGAGTTCATATCAGGAAAACCAGTGTGATAAGCTTCACCCAAAGAATCAGTAACACATCTTCCCCTCCAGTTTGTTGGAGAGCGTTGAAGCTGAATACATGTGCAGGGCTGTCGCGTGGCCCAGGCATGATTGAACTGAGAATGAGGAGACACCTCAGGGGGCAAGATAGGCCACAGCTGAGGCCATCTAAAGATTTTTTCTGGATAGTTTTCCTTAACTAGCAACGTCTGTTGCCCTGAGGGCTCCTTGAACCCTTCACAAGATCCTGTTCAGGTTTCCTCCATTGTCTACTCAACTCCTGTGCTTGTCCTGATTAAATACAGGTGTCCTAGCGTCAGTCAGCTGGCCGGCTAGCAGGGTTAGGAGCTCTGCCAAGAATTTCATCCTCCTGCAGCCCTAAAGACCATGCCACTTGTACCATTCCTTTGAGCTTTCACCATGCATCCGTTTAGGGCATTGGGGGTCTAGGTACAGACCCCAACACCAGTTCTCCTTTTTATGTTGTTGGTAACAATCCTCAGATGGGCCTTCCACACCCAGCACCATGCTGATTCAGTTCAGCTGGATGTTACAAACTGAGTTAATCCACCACAGCATCTCAGGTGAGTCTGAGACACACTAAGGTTAGAGTTAACCAGAGCTGCTTTTTACCTGGCTGCAGCAGTAGGGGGAAGGCATGCATGGCAATGAGGATCTTTGTAGAAAAATGATACCAGTTACCCAGTGTTATGGTTTTGGTCTAAAATGGCCCAGAGGTGGGGCCTTGTTGAAGTAAGTCAGTCACTGGGTAATGCCCGGGAAGAGTATAGCTTGTCCCCTACCCCTCCTCTCTCTTTCTCTCTCTCCCCTCACTCTGTTTCCTGGTAACCATGAGGTGAGTCTCTTTGCTCTACCACATATTCTCTACACAGCATTCTGCTGTAATATGTCCTAAAAAAACCAAGCCAAGCAACCATGGATTAGAGCCTCTGAAACCATGAGCCAATATAAAACTGTCTTCCATTAAGTTGCTTCCCTTAGGTATTTTGTTACAGCACTAAAAAGTAACATACCCTGTGAACAGACTATACCCACACTTGGGATACTGGCCATGCCGGGAACTCCAAAAATTAATAAAAAGAAAAAGAATGTTATATTCTTCCCCCTCTGCCTCTCTGCCCTCCCCTTTAAAAACACTACAGTAGTCATCATGGAAAACATATCAGAAAATGAACTTCTGCACGCTTTAGACCTGGCCCAGGTTTACGCATGAGCACTATTTGGATGAGCCAAGAAACACAGGTTTCCAGACAAAAAAGAAAAGGAGAGGTTAAGGATCCAAGTTCTCCTTGGGATCAGGAGCTGTGGTGGAGACCAGGGAGATGTAGGAAGGTTATGGGGAGAGTTCCCTGGAGTACACTCTGTGGGCTGTGGCCATGGAGGTGAGTGGCTACATGGAACCAGAGAAGGGCACAAGGTTGTTGAAAAGGTCACCTGCAATACATAGGATGGGAAGAGGACCATGAGTCACACCCCAAAGTCTTGAGGAAAAGCCAGAGAACCTTTGCGTGCTGAGTGAACACTGGATGAATTCCATTTATTGAATGTAACCTGTTGGTCACATGTTCCACTGTTGGACTTTGTCTAAAATGGCCTGGTAGGCATGGTGCACTGAGCTTTATGCTTCTGGATGTGGTAAACCTTTGTAATGTGTGCTAAACAAATTGCCTTAGCTATTTGTTTCACTTTTTGCAGACTGGAACAAGACTAGTATCCACATGTACAATGTTAAATCTGGACGGTACTGTTTCCTACTGAACACAAATATAAATTAAATTTGTCCTTCCCAATATTCACCTGACACAAGCAAACTGGTTATCTTTTGAAGATTTTGTTTTCAGGCAGTTGAGAGTAGACATGAGCTGCCCAGGGAGCCTGTTTTATGCATTTTTACTTGACAGTCAAAACGACGTTGCAGAGAAAGCTTTTTGTTTGACATAAATGTCTTATTTTTTTTATCTCCACACAAAATGACTACCCAGAAACTATTTTTTTAAAAAGCACTTGTTTTCATTTTCTCTGTGCCAAACTAAGTATTCCTGAGAGAAAACAGACCTTCCTAAGGAATCCAGACTCAGTGCTCATGATATCTGATTCTGACTGACCTAAAATATTTTCCTGCAGAAGGGAGTGAAACACAGGCTATAAGAGAATCTGTGTTGACTCCTAATCTTTAGTTTTACAATGAGTTCAGTTTTATTTTCCTCTTAATGATTTAAGTATCTGGTATGAAGCTTTCCCTTCAAATAAACTAAAAGCCTGGCTCTACTCTATTTTGAAGTTTGTTGCTAAATATTTATCTATAGTCTGAGGAAAAAAGAAAAAGTCACATTCGCTGTGATAGACTGTGTTTCTGTGCAAGCCATCAGGATGCATTGAAAATAGTGATAGTTACTGCCATACAAACACTCAAGTCTGCCAAGTGAAGGATGGTAATTTGTTTGTTTTCCAACACTGTCCATTCAATTTTCTGTAACTTCTATTTTTGCTTTGATAAAGGAGATCGCACTGGATCTAGTTTAGGTGTTTGTAGAAGAGGGAAGCCTTTGAAAGCAAGCTGTGATATTCTTGATGTAACCAGTAAATGCTCAATTATCCATGCTGAGAGGAGAAATTTAGTGAAGGAACCATAGATAACATAGAAATTTTTTTAATTTCATTTAGATTCCTGTCCGGTGTGTACATCCATTTACATCATGTAGCAATGTGCTGTGACTACAAATTACTGAAGGAATCTAGAGGGAGATCTGGCCAGAACAACTTTCCTACTTTCTGGGAATTCTTCAAAAATGGCAGAGAGGGCAAGTTGTGCCTTAGACATGTTTCAGGAAAAGTTCTGAAAACAACTATGGCCTCCTGATTAGGAAGACTTCTATCACATTAAAACCAGGCATATTGTTTTATTATTATCCTACTGCAGCTGTGACAAATCACCACCAATTTTGTGGCAGAGATGGAGGGGGAGGGAAGAAGGGTTAGGTTGACCCTTACAGTTCTAGAGATCTGATACTCAAAATGAGACTTCTAGCTAAAATCTATGTGTTGGCAGGTTAATGTTCCTTTCTGGAGACTCTGAGAGGCAAGTCCATTTCATTGCCCTTGTCAGCTTTGAGAAACTATGTGCACGCCTACATCTTTAAAACACACCACTCCAACTTCTGTTTCTGTCATTACATCCCCTTTGTCTGACTCCGGCCTTCTTGCCTCCACCTCATAAGGACTTCTGTGAATTCACTGGGCCCACCTGGATAATCATATCAAGATCTAAATCACACTACAAATCCCCTCTGCCCTATGGACTAGCACGCTCAGGGATTAGGATGTAAACTCCGTCAACCAGCCAGGAGCAGCTGAGTTTCCTCAAACCTGGGGCTGGTCCTAGTCACCTGTCACCACAGCAAGTTCAACCTGGGCCAGAGCTCTTAGGGCTCCAGATTTCTGCAACAGCCTCTCATCAGAGTACTTCTGCTAGAGTCTTCTTCCACTTCACAGCCTGCATCTGGCTGTCCTACATCTCAGTGGTCAGCAGAAAGAGCACTCAGATCTGCAAAGCAATTTCAAGCCAGATGCATGATCAAATGTACCTTTATTTTTGTCTCCCATTGTCTTTTCAAAGTGTATCCAGGGAATGGGTGACTCCATGAGTGCATCTCACTGTTAGCATTGCTAACAGATAATTCCAAGGATACTAAGATGGTTAGCATCCCAAGACCTTGCCCACTAACTGCCAAGACATTGCCAAAAAAAAACTCAAGTAGACCCATGACTTATCGGGGCACCCTCAGGTCCTTAGGGAATGATTGTTTCATGATGCCTTTGGCCACACACATGGACTCCATTCAGTCATTAGATTGCCTGGTCCAATGCCTAACACAGAGACTTAGCACTGCTGCTGGGAAATCTGCAGTGAGGAAGGGGACTGTTGGCTGTTGCATTACCTCACTCCCTTAGCCTCAGCTTGCTAATTTGAGTGGATGAGTTCTAGGGGAAAGGAGTCAGTGTTGTATTCAAGTTTCTTGTTGTAGCTTGATACTGTGGTTTTAAAATAATTTTTCCCTTCTGAAACACTTCTTGAAATGAGTTGCCAGCCAGGAGGGGTGGCACATGCCTGTAATCCCAGCACGTAGGAGGCTGAAGCAGGAAGATTGCTGTGAGTTCTAGGCCAGCCTGTACTACATAATGAGTTCAAAACCAGCCTGAACTACACAAAGAGAACCTTTCTCAAAAAATAAAGAAACAAAGAAGCGAATTGCTAATGTGACCTATGAGGGAAATGGTGCTTTTAAGAGGTGAAGAGATACTTAAGGAGTAAAACCTTTTTAACAGGAAAGGTTCATTTGTAAGAGACTGGATTGTTATAATGCAAATCCTCACCTTGTATTTTTGTTTCTTCTACACGTGTCCGCTTTTCCTTCAGTTTCATGACACTGCACAAAGCTCTTACTAGATACAACCACCCGATCCTGGGCATCCAGCTCTTGTGAACCACGAGCTAAATAAACCTCTATTCTTTATAAACTTCTCAGTCTTGAGTATTTTGTTGTAGCAGTGGAAAATGGATTGTGATACTTGACCATAGTTTTTTGTTTTTGTTGGTTTTCAAAAATTATGTAACTGGAACTCTGGTACAATTCTCAGGAAGTCTTGAACATCACAACCCCTTCCCCGTGGTTGCCTGGCAATTCTTCACACACATATACATGCACACACATACACAGGGCTCACTTCTCTGTGACAGACATCAGGCAACTCTCTTTATTCTACATATGGGGTTCAGGGCCTTACTTTGGAAAGTCACATCTATTACAACTGAAACATCCATTCTAACAATCCTGTGGTGGTTAAGGTTTAAGACAACAATTTCAAAGCAAATAACAAAGAACTGGTTCTTCAGAGGTTTAGGATTCTGAGTCCCTGAGTTTCCACAGCTTTGTCAAGTACACTCAACTTGTTTTCATGATTCAGTACCTTTTCTTTCTGGGGTTGGTTGGCTGGTTGGTTGCCTTGTTTGGTTTGGTTTGGATGGTGTAGGTTGGTTTTTGTTGTTATTTTTTGACAAGTCTCATTCTGTAGTTCAGACTGGCCTCAAACTCATGATCCTCTTGTTTCCCAAGTGCTAGAATTACAGGCTTGTATCACTACACCCAGCTGGTCCAATAAGCAAGCCAAATTAGCTTGTAATTTCAAGATGAATTTGAAGATAGTCCCTGAAATCTCAGGAAGGTTTTTTCCTCTCACTAAAACTCTGTTCTTCTCTTTGCTGCTAAGTCTTAAAGCAATGAATCCTGCTGTTTTGTATCCAGGCCCTTCAATATAGAAGTTTGGGGGCACAAACAACTTGCTATCCCTGCTACCCTGTGACTTTAAGGGGTGTCTGGAACACAGAGGACTGTCAGACTCAAATATAATGAAAACGTAATGAACTGTTCACACTAACAGCTACTACAAGTAGTTCTTCACAGCTTATGAAGTGTCTGCACATGTATTTTCTCCTTTGATCCTTTTGAGATAAATCCTACTTTCAGATAAAATAAGTGAAGTCCAGGCAGAAAAGGAAGGGAAATTAATATTTAGCAAGTGCTATTACACACAGACTGGCTTTTTAAATACATTTGTAATCTCTTTCTGTTCACAGTGAATACATAAGGTAGATTATATTATCACCCCAGGAAACTGAGGCTCAGAAAGGTAGGTGATTTACTCGGCCACACCCTTGGTGAGAATGCCTTCAATGTTCATGCTTCGGGCATGGGGGAGGCATGCAGTTAGCCTTCTCTCCTGAACAAGAACGTGATCAGTTACTCATGAAATGCCCTCATAGTCATCTGATACCAGAAAAAAAATGGGGGGGGCTGCTTTTATCTGTTTTAATGAATTTTAATGCCAGTCGAAGGCCAGATGGCTAAAAAGAGTAGACTTTTACAGTTGCCAACACTGGCATTTACAGATGAGTGAAAAGGAACAAAATCTGAGGAAACAGCTACGTAAGGCATCACGCGTCTTGTAAATCGAGTATTTCGGGACCAATCAAGCCAAGATAAACACTGACTCATGTCAAGTGAGACAAACACTGTCTCCTGGTGTCTCTATTGTTCATTAGGGGCTCAAAGCTCACAAGACTGGTGGTATCAGGGTAAATTCTGGAGCTCGCCTATAAATATTTCCAGAGACCTCCCTTTGCACTTTGCCGAGTGCACGCTAAACAGCTTCCTCAGCCCAAGGAGACACTTCTTTTGCAGCTCTGCTCAGCAGGGCCTTCTACCATGATGTCTCTCTTTACCTTTAGTTTTAGGACAGCCCTACTGTCTCTCTCTGTTACAGAACTATGTTCCCTGTCACTCGTTTTTACATCTCTTGGTGGCTATAGTACTAGTGTAACGCTTCATTATGCACCATATTCCTCACCACACTTACACACATTCAAGTATCGCTACTACCAGGGCTTCATGAATGAGTGTGGCAAAGAGTCAAACAATGCAGGTCCAGATGTTGGAGGCAGGGAGTTCTTAAGGAACAAAGTATAAATATTTACCAGTAGTGATGCTGCTACCCATACAGTGGTATACCAAGTGGGACACCCTGGCTAGCACCGTTCAGAGGATCCTACCTGCAGATGAAGTGGTTATTACAAGCAAATAATGGAACAGAATTAAGAAAAGGATCAGGCAAACCACCATACAACTCCCCAGAAACAAACTTCTCTGAACTCAGTAACCTCACTTCAAACAAGTGTCTGGCAGCACTAATTCTATAGCTGGCTGGTGTGAATATAATGAATTTACTGCCTTTCACAATGATTGATGATACAGTGCAGCCTGCCAGGGTTGCAGTGAGATCTTATCCCCAGTAGACTGTTTACAACTGGAATGGTGAAAGAAGAGATTTCAGATTGAGAGAAGCAGTCTAAAGAGGCCAAGATGGAACTCTCGCTGCCTGTGTGAGGCTCTTTCAGGCAGTCAGGAAAGAAGACAGGATCCTGCTTTCAATCATGGGATTATGATTAACAAAGACTAAAGACCCAGAGGCTAATATACAGCAACATGTTCAGGTTCTGAAGCCTGCTGACTGCCTCAGTCAGTACTCACTCTCCCTTCTCCTAGCAACAAGAAGTTATTAACCTGCTCAGCGTTTGTGTTGTCATCGTAAGATGGAAAGATTAATATCTAATGTATAGAACAACTTGAGATTTAAAAAAACTAATGCTAGGAAAGCACTTAATCTTGTGGCAAGTACTCAAAACAATGTTAGTTTTTTCATTAAAAATCCACTTTTAATTAAAAAAAAACACTCACACTGGAAAAAGAAAAAAGAGAACAAAAGGAAGAAGAGGAGAAGGAAGAAAAAGAAGAGGAGAAAGAAGAGAAGAAAAAAAGGTAAACTTTCTTTGAAAGGAAGGAAAAGGCAGGGGAGAGGGAGGATATTTTATCACAGACTAGAAAAAACATTTACAGTATATTTATCTGAAAAAGGACCATCTCCAAAATATATAAAGACTTAACATAAATCAACAACAAAAAGTTGAACCAAACTTTTTAGATAGAGAAAAACTACTTGGACAGATATTCCCAAAGTACACAAGTGGCCAGCACAGCACAAAAAGTTATGAAGGATCAGAGAAATGCATACTAAAACAATACCATTTCACAGCCAAGAGAATGACTAAAATCAAATGTTGGCAATAATGCATAGCAAACAGAACTCTCCTATACAGCTTGAGGGGTGAAAAATGGTATATTCACTCAGGTAAACATTCTGGCAGGTTTTCATAAATATAACACACACTAGGGATGTAACTCAGTGATACAGTGAGTGCTTAGCATATATGAGGCTTAGGTTTCGTCTCCAGCACCACAAAGCAAAATAAACAAACACTAGCCCTATGGCCAGAAATTATACTCCTTGTTATTTAAGAAAATTAAGACAAATGTTCCCCAAAAGACTTGTACATGAATTTTCACAGCGGCTGTTATGGTTTATATCTAGATCACACACACACCCAAAGCCTCATATGCTCAAAGCCTAATATGTTTTTGAAGGTAACGTAGCTGACTTGCCATTAGAAGGCGTGGCCTGGCTGGGAGAGGCCAGTCACTGAGAGTGTGGCCTGGTAGGATGCATGTCCCTTCCTGGCTCCTCCCTTTTTTCCTGCTCCCCAGCTGCCATGAGGTGAGCGGCTCACCTCTGCCCTGCTCCTGTGCCAGGCTATCCTGCCTGGCAGACTACTGACTACGGATGGAAACATGAGCCAAATAAATCTCTCCTCCTCTAATTAGTTGGTGCCATATACTGAGTCTCAGCAAGGAAAGAGAGTAAAGCAGCAACAACTCAAATGTCCATCAATAGGAGAAAAGATAAGTTGTAGCACATGCTATGAAATGGAGCTTAACTTAGCATATAGAAAAACTGCATCTCAATACTTGTAGCAACATGAGACTCTCCAAACTATTATGTTGAGCAAGTGAAGTTAAGCAAAATAAAAAAGTGCATTGTACTTGAAACACAAAAATAGTGCATCAGTTTGGAAGAGTGTGTTGGAAAGGGACATGAGAGAATTTTCTGGAGTCTTGAGAATGACTTATAATACCTTCATTGGTAGTTATATGAGAGGACACAGCTTTCAAAATTCAGAAAACTGAACATTTAAGATCTAGGCATACTATTGTTAAACTGTATACTCACATAAAATAATTTATGTTACTTACTATTACTTTATCATTATTGCAATGAATCATTGGTGATGCCACAGAGCATGTAGAATTAGGATAGGTTTTACAGCTGTTCAGGATACATTAGTAGCTCTCTGACCAAAATATTTTGTGGTCATTGGAGCTGACCATCTCTGCACTTTCATCACTCAGATTTTTCTCTCAATTCTCTTACTATTTCTATTGCTGCTATCCTTACTTCTCTCGGTGGTAGCTGCAAGTTTTCTTCCTTTCTCACCTCCAGAGAGAACAAGATTGAGACTGGATGAGTTAGGTAACACTCTCTAACAGCATGCTCCGGGCAGGTACGCACAGCCTGGTTTCTCATATCCAGCCACGTCAGAAATCTGTTTTTCTTCCTTATCACATGCACAGAAGCCTATTTCTGCTCCAATCTGTATGGCCAGGCTGACAGAACTAATGACACACTTCATGTCATTAAGAAGTTAAGAAGCTGTGTGGGTGGCCGAGGACATGAAAGTGCTGCAGAAAGATCTGTGCATACTACCAGAGACACCCAGCCACTGCTCCCCACTCCTATGTATAAGTCTCTGGGCATGGTTTGGGGGGCACATATCACTGCAGTAAGAAAATCTGAATGTGTGTATTTTATACCCAAAGTATTGCTCCAAGATTTGGTCCTCTTACTGATAAGGCCACAACTACCAGAACCACCTAGTTAAATATATGCTTAGTGCCAACTGGTAACTTGCCACAAACCACTAGAAAAACCTGTTGATCAAGCAAAGCTAAGAACATTGCCTTGACAAAGTACTCATTGTGTCTCGACCTAGGAAAGTACAGCAGGCCAGTTTCAGTTTTTAGGGTCCGTGCTGAGTGATTTTTCAGGCAAGGGAGGAATTGGTTTGAATGAGACCGGAGTTTATGACACCATAGCTTTGTCTCCATGGGCTCTATGAGGTGAGGGTCTTGGGTGGCACCTAGCTAAGCTGCTGCCTCATGGACTGGCAGCTGTTTAGCTGGAGAGCTTATCTTCTGGGGTAAGACTTTCCTAAAGCCAGCTTTTTTGCTAGATTTCAGCATTGGTTAGTGCAAGCGAACCAATGGGAACAAGAGCTCTATTTCTCTGTTCCCACTGGTTTATTTATAAATTTTGAAAAATTTTTCCATTTTCTATTTTAATCTCCCATCTTCCAGTTCAGTAATCACAAAGCAAGGTTTTGATGGAAGTCACAGCCATGGGAAACCTTGGACAGTGAAACCAGGGTGCAATAGGGTAGCAAGATTTGTTTTTCTAATTCTTATAAGATTTAGGCTTTTTAAAAATATTTTTCCCTTCGTTTTCAGTCTATTGACTTTCTGACCCAGTACAACTCACAGTTTCCTCATCTGTGAAGTACGGATACTTTTACCTCAAAGAATTCTGATGAGGACTAAATGACATGTGCTACACAAGTGAAAAGGGCTTTGAATCATTATTATTTCCTATTTTCCCTACCCCAGACTGGCAGCAATCTGTTATTCTGGGAGCTGTGGCTCTTGCCCTGGGTCTTTTCCTGCTCCCTCCCATTTTACCTCAGTAGCCAGGTGCAACTAGGTGGCCATGCTAGTTCTTTCAAATACTGACAGCTTCTATTCAGGTATGAAAGGCCCCTCAAGGGTCCCCCACCACCTCTTCCATCCCTCCCAAGGACATTCAGGTTAATCTTTTACCTTGACATCATCTGTACAAGGTGACCCCAAGTCCCTACCCAGCACAGTTCATTTGCCCAGGCTCTAACCCTCTCCCTCCTCCCTCTCCTAACATGAACCTGTCCAGTAACTGTAGTTTCAATATGATTTGTACCCCACAAAGCTCTTGTTGAAATATGTTTCTCAATCTAGTAACCCTGGAAGGTGAGGCTTTAAGAGGTGAGGAGGTCATGGGGGCTCTACCCTCATGACAGATAAAGGAATCTCCAGCTCTCCTTCTTGTGGGCCTGGCTTAGTTACCAAGAAAATTGGTCAAAAGATGACACCTCTGCATACTCTCGTACACATATTGTCCTCTTTGAAGCAAGCCACTTGTCCTTCTATTTCTCTTCTGCTATGAGGTGAAGCAGCCCTTAACAGCCCTTAATCATCATATCTTGGATTTTCCAGCCTATCAAACCATCAGAGAAAATAATCTTTTCTTTATAAATCACCCCGTGTCTGATGCTTTGTTATAACAACAGGATAGAAACTAAAACATTGGATAATAATGTACAGTTTAAAAAAAAAAAGTCACATATAGCCATGAGGCTATAAAGGTACACAGAGTTAAGTAAAAAAATGTAGGTTGGTTACTTGAGTTTGACTCTATTGAAGAATCATTTACTGAATGCAGTGCTCTGCTGAGCTGGAATTACCAAACAAGGAACTCTCCTCCTCAAATCCTCAGCTAGAACTTAGTCAGGGCTAGGCTACATCAGACCAGAGATCAAGGGTCCAATAAACTGGCTTGAACTCTGGAGCTGGGTTGACTCCCAGTCACAGGCCCTCAGCCTATCCCTGCAGAACATAGAACATGGCGTCCACTGTAGCTTGCTCTAATAGTCACCAGCCACTACCAAACTTAAGAGCTTTTCTCTTCCACCAGCAGTCTTCTTTGCCAAACACCCAGGTACCCAGATTCTCTTGTTTTTCTCCAATTAGAGACAGTTGGTTTCCCCTGGGAGAGACCAAGAGACAGTCCTGTTTATGACACGTTCAGACTCAAGCCCGAGGCAGGAGTGGGCTGGGGGGCGTGAACCACAGCCTCCCTCTTCCTGAGCCTTCCCCACTGTTGCAAATGTCAGAGCAGAAGTTCCGTTGGCTTGGGAGTAGGAGGAGCACAGTCTGCATGTGCAGGAACAGATGGCTGCCCAGGTGACACCAAGTGCTCTCCACTCCCCCACCCCACCCCCGCCTGGCTGTCCTGGCATGTTCATTTGCTGAGGTAGCACAGCCTGGATATACAACAGCTCCCGCCCTGGCTCCCTCACCTTTACGCTCTCCCATTACCATTTGTCCTACAAGAAACCTGAGTTCTCTCAAACAGAAGCCTACCACACTCTGCTTAGTGGCCTTGGTTGACTTTCTTGGCTACAGGATGAAATGTCAACTCCTTGGCTTGGCCTAGGTCACAGCCCATACGCTACTGTACACAGTCCATTCCATCACTCCTAAAATTATCTTTCTTTCTAGACTCTGCCCCAAGGCAGAGGCTATTACTTCCTCTCAGAATTTCTAGCACTTTTCCTTATATTCTTTCCTGACAAACTCCTACTCACTCTTCAAGATGCACTCTAATAGCCTTTCCTCAGGAAAGCATTTCTCCAGGCTTTCATGGAAAGATAATTGCTCCTTCCTCAGACTATTCTCAGCACTAGGCTTATAAATCTAATACAGCATGCATATTGTAGGTTTTACTACTATTAGTCTATTTAGATTTTGTTCTTCTCCACTAAGATTCTACAAGTACACAATTCTTGTCATAAGTTTCTCAATATATTAGGCAAATAAATGTGTGTCCGCTTATTTGTTGTTTGCATTTCTGGGGCTGGAACCCAGGACCTCGAGCACATTAAGCAATTGCTCTATACCTAGGCTCCTCCCACAGCCCCACAGTTTCTCCTTAAACTTTAATAGGCTTCTCAACATTATCGACATTCGCATGACTCCCTCCTCTCCCTTCCCATTTGCCCTCCCTGGGGTGCAGGCCTTAGGGGAAAAGAAATTCTGTTGACTGTGACGTGAGGCACCCATATCTCTGGACACCCTTATCTACCCTTTTAGAAGCCATTTCCACTCTTGGAGACCTGTCTCCACCTCCAGATGATCAAGATGGGAGCAAACCAACACTGGTATGTGAGTGTGGTATCCTAATATCTTCAGACCGCACTTGTGCTAGAAATGAGAGATGGGAATCAAATGATGCCAAAGGTTCTCGGTAGTCCTAGTAATCTGTAAATTGTAGAGAAAACAATTCTTTAGAATTCCAGGCAATCTCAAACAATAGGAAAGTTATTTCTAAGCAGAAGGGCTCTGCACCACACCACGTGACAGAAACCTGTTTATCTATGAGTAGAAACCAACCAGGCACAACTTCTTCCCTTCCTAACACATTGCCTCCCACTGCTTCTGACTCAAAGTTCCCTCCTGAGCCGCCAGCTGGGAGCCTTGGGGGATATGCATTTGAGCTATAAATGCTTTCTCAACATCTACAACCTGTATTATTTAAACTCTCCATCAAAAAAGGGAAGAGAAGGGCACAAAAAAAGAATTAAAATATATTGTGAACACGTAGGAATGTGACCATTCTATTTTTTGTTTTTTGTGGGGTTTTTTGGTACCAGGGATCAAACTCATGACCACACGCTTGCAAGGCATGCGCTTATGCCACTGAACTAAATCCCCAGCACAATGTGACCATTCTATACTGCAAACATGCAACAGTGAAAATAAAACATTAACCAACTTCCTGATTCCCACTTTCTGCTTCTCAGAGATTGGGATCCCCAGCTGCCCCTGGCTCTGTGGACACATCCTTCTGAAAGGCAGTGAGTGTGACAGAGCAAATTCCAGCATATGTTTGGGGAGCCGTTTGAGAGTGATCAGTGCTATGAGGTCATTCCAGCATCCCATGTTACCTGGGACAGCACTTTCTGCTGTCCTGGCAGTGATTGTAGAGGTCAGTGGTGGGTGTGCCTTTCTGGTGCTCCCCCTAAACAGGACAGGCCCCACTGACAAGGCCTATCCAACCATGTGTGGGCACAGGACCCATTCTAGACATTGACTGGTGTCCCCACAAGGATGAAGTCACTGCCAGAGGCACAGTCATGGTGTGGCAGATCCCGGAGAAAGGTCTGGTTTCCCCACTGGCAGACCCAGTGGTGGTGCTGGAGGGGCACACCAAGCACTTGGGTATCCTCACCTGGCACCCCATCTCCAGAAATGTGCTGCTCAGTGCAGACTATGACACTGTGTCCTTATCTGGAATGTGGGCACTGCTGAGGAGCTGTACTGCCCAGATACTCTGCACCCCGACCTCATCTACAGTAGGAGCGTCTTCTGCAAGACATGCAAGGACAACTGCATGCACATCATCGACCCCCACCAGGGCACCCCGGTGGCAGAGTGGAAGAACGCATAATAGGGTTCGGCCCATGCAGACCGTCTTCTCAGCAGATAGCAGACAGCAAAGTGTTCACCATAGGCTTGAGCCACTCACACTCTGGGACCTAGAAAACCTCAAGGAGTCTATGACCTTGCAGGAGCTGGACTCGAGCAACAGGGCTCTGCTCCCCTTCTAGGTTCCCAACAGCAGTGTGATCTACATATGTGGCAAGGGTGACTCCAGCATCAGGTACTTTGAGATTGGGGACAAGCCCCCCTACATCCACTTCCTGAACACATTCACAACAAGGAGCCCCAGAGGGGCATGGGCAGGCATGCCTAAGCGGGGCGTGGGGGTCAGCAAGTGTAAGACTGCCCTGTTCTACAAACTGCACAAGTGGAAGTGTGAGCCCACTGTCCTGACTGTGCCAAGGAAGTCCAACCTCTTCTAGGATGCTCTGTATCCTGAGACGGCCAGGGCGCCCTGGAGGCTGAGGAGTGGGTGAGTGGGCAGGATGCCGACTTCACCCTCAGTTCTCTGCAGGAGGCCTATGTGCCCAGCAAACAGCAATGCCTGAATGTCAGCCAGCACGGTGTGTTATCTGGCTCCAGCCGGCCAGGAGCCTCCACATCTATTGTCACCAACACTGATGTCACCCCTAGCAGCAGCCTCACAGGGGCTGAGGAGGCTGGGAAGCTGGAAGAAACCCTGCAGACCTTAAGGCATTGCAGGCAGTGATCAAGCAGCAGGAGGACCACATTAGCTGCCCTGAGGAGCGGCATGGCCACATGGAGAATGGGGATGCACAGGACCACGGCCCCTGGATCCACCCGCTCACTGCATCTGGTCCTTTGTTGCCTTCTCACTCAGCTCCTTCTGGCAGGCCACGCACTGGCTGCTGACAGAGCAAGGGCCTCTGTGACAGGTCAGGAGCCAGTTTGTACCTGACCAGACCTGGGGCCCAGGTTGGAGCGGCCACCTAGCTTGGTCATTGTTACTGAGGAGGGTTTTTATACCAAGGCAAGCTCACTTGTACTCTGAGGAACCCTTCCCCCACCCCCCCCCCCCCCCCCCCCCCCCCCCCCCCCCCCCCCCCCC